>VZQC01007176.1:48445-304220 GCA_009823505.1 Rhizomys pruinosus | reverse complement strand
ACACACACATGTATGGAGGAGTCATGAAACCAGAAAGGGACCATGAGAAGGGAGGGGCAATCTGAAGGGAAGCAGAAGGACATGTAACGTTAAGGCAGAAGGAGGGATGAAGAAAGGCAGAGGAGGAGCAGAAGGATGGGCGGAGGAGGACCGCTAAGAACAGACAACATGTGAAAGGATGGGCGGAGGAGGGCCAATAAGTACAGATGACATGTCAAAGGGGGTGGAGGAGGGCCACTAGGAACAGACAACATGTAAAAGGGGGCAGAGGAGGGCCGCTAAGAACAGACGACATGTAAAAGGACGGGCGGAGGAGGGCTGTTAAGAACAGATGACATGTAAAAGGGGGCGGAGGAGGGCTGCTAAGAACAGACGACATGTAAAAGATTGGGAGAAGGAGGGCCGTTAAGAACAGATGACATGTAAAAGGATGGGTGGAGGAGGGCCGCTAAGAACAGATGACATGTAAAAGGGGGCAGAGGAGGGCCACTAAGAACAGAGGAGATTTAAAAGGGGGCAGAGGAGGGCTACTAAGAACAGACGACATGTAAAAGGACGGGAGGAGGAGGGCCGTTAAGAACAGATGACATGTAAAAGGACGGGTGGAGGAAGGCCCCTAAGAAGACACAACATGTAAAAGGGGGCGGAGGAGGGACGCTAAGAACAGACAACATGTAAAAGGACGGCCGGAGGAAGGCGGCTAAGGATAGACAACATGTAAATGGGGGTGGAGGAGGGCCGCTAAGAACAGACAACATGTAAAAGGACAGGAAGAGGAGGGCCGTTAAGAACAGATGACATGTAAAAGGACGGGTGAAGGAGGGCCGCTAAGAACAGATGACATATAAAAAGGGGCAGAGGAGGGCCGCTAAGAACAGACAACATGTAAAAGGGGGCGGAGGAGGGCCGCTAAGAACAGATGACTTGTAAAAGGGGTCAGAGGAGGGCCGCTAAGAACAGACAACATGTAAAAGGACGGGAGGAGGAGGGCTGTTAAGAACAGATGACATGTAAAAGGACGGGTGGAGGAAGGCCCTTAAGAAGACACAAGATTGGGCTGGAGAGATGGCCTAGCGGTTAAGAGCGCACTGGGTACACTTGCAGACGACTAAGGTTAATTTCCCAGCACCTTCATGACAGCCAACAATGTGGTTGTTAGCCATCTGTAACTCCAGTCTTTGTGGATCTGACACCCTCTTCATTTCAGCATTGCACGACACGGTGCACAACCTTGCATCAGACAGTAAACATTCATACACATACAGAAATAAAATAAAATTAAAAAAAAAAAAACGAGAGCCCAGATTCAAATTTTTCTATATGGCCGCTAAACAAGATGACTTGTAAAAAGTGTGTCTGAGGAGGGCGCTAAGGAACAAGAACAACATGTAAAAGTACTTGAAGGATAGGTGCGAAGAACATCATGGACATGGGTTGAAATGATTGTGGAGGAGCCCTCTAAGAAAGACAACATGTAAGAAAGATGGTGTAGATAGGCCACTAATAACAGATGTGACAATGGTTAAAAGGACGGGCCGGATGAGATCCAGCTAAGACGAGACAACATGTAAAAGGGTGCGGAGGATGGCTGCTAAGAAGACGATGACATGTAGGAAATGAACTGGATTTAGAGGTTCGTTAAGAACAAGATGACATTTAAGAGGGATGCTTGGGGAAGGGCTGCTAAGAACAGACGACATGAAAAGGGAACAGACATGGCCATAAGAACGATGACACGAGAAGATGTGAAGATGAGTGGTCCCTAAGAAACGACAACAATGCAAAGGGGTCAGGAGGAGGTCCCTTAAGGACAGACACATTTAAAAGTGAACATAGGAGGTATGCCATTAAGACAGAAGAACATTTAAAATTACGTATTGATTAATGTCACCTAGAAAGAAGACACAGCAGTTTAAAAGGTAGCTGATTAGGGAACGCTAAGAACAGAGACCGGTAAAGATTGCCGGTATGAAAGGTGCTAAAACAAACCAACATGTAAGATTGGGGGCGGAAGAGGGCCGGCTAAAGAAACAGATTACATTAAAAGGACAGGAGGAGTAGGGCAAGTTAAGAACAGATGACTTGTAAAAGGGGTTGGAGGAGGGCCGCTAAGAAGAGACGACATGTAAAAGGACAGGATGAGGGCCGCTAAGAACAGACAGCATGTAAAAGGGGGCACAGGAGGGCCTCTAAGAACAGACAACAGGTAAAAGGGAAAGGAACATGATTGAGCGTAAAAACAGATGAACATTAAACAATTTGCGTTCATAGGAAGCCTGCTGAAGAGACACATATTACAAAGTGGGCGGGGGAAGGGGCTGCTAAGAAAAAACGGCATGTAAAGGACGGGGGTAGAAAGGCCGCTAAAACAGACAACATTAAAAGTGGAGCGATAGGGCCCACTAAGAAGAAGATTGGACGAGTAAATAGTACACGGGAGGGAAAGAGGTCCGTTAAGAACAGAGTGACATGTGTTGCTGGAGAGTTACCCTAGCGGTTAAGAGCGTCGATCTTTCTTACAGAGGACCCGGGTGTTTCGTCCCCAGCACCCCCATGTGGCGTCTGAGAACCATCTGAAACTCCAATTCCAGGAGAACCCACTTTTCGCAGGGGAATCCGAGACCCTCTTCGCACCCCCGCGGCATTGCACGAAAAGGGTGCACAAAATTGCATGCAAACAGTGACCTGATACACCAACAAGAAATTTAAAAAAAAAAGAAAAAGAACAGAATACAATTAAAAGGGATGCGTGGAGTAGGGCTGCTAATACATTATGGTCCTGTCGCCCGGGGGACCACCCGGGGCCCTCGACACAATGACCCTACAACAGGGGGAGGAGGGCCGCTAAGAACAGACAACATGTAAAAGTGGGCGGAAGAGGGCCACTAAGAACAGACGACATGTAAAAGGACAGGAGAAGGAGGGCCGTTAAAAAGAGATGACATGTAAAACGACGGGCAGAGGAAGGCCGCTAAGAACAGACAACATGTAAAAGTAGGCGGAAGAGGGCCACTAAGAACAGACAACATGTAAAAGTAGGCGGAAGAGGGCCACTAAGAACAGACAACATGTAAGGAATCGGGGGGAGTAGGCGGTTGAAGAACAAGATGACAGGTAAAGACGGGTGGAGGAAGCACTTAGAGAAGAACAAACAACTGTAAAAGGGGGCTTAGGAGGGCCACAAGAAGAAGATGACATTTTAAAAGGAACGGGAGGAAAGGCCGTTCGAAAATACAGAATGACATGTAAAAGATCGTGGATGAGGGCTGCCGAAGAACAGATGACGATTTAAAGGACAGGAGGAGAAGGCAATTAAAGAAATTGAATAAAAGATGACAAGGTAAAATACGTGGATGGTGAGAGGGCCGCTAAGACAGACGACATATAAGAGGTGGGGCAAGAGGGCCTCTAGAACTAACGACATGGGAAAAGGGGTCAAGGGAGGGCCTTAAACGACAAACAGTAAAAGGACGGAAGGAGAGGGTCGTAAAGAACAGATGACAATTAAAATGAGGGCGAGGAACCTGCTAAGAAGAGAGCAACATTAAAAGGGGTCTGGAAGAGCTGCTAAGAACATACTCATGTAAAAGGACGGGCGGAGGAAGGCCGCGAAAAACAGACAACATTTAAAAGGGGGTGGAGGAGGGCCACTAAGAACAGACATGTAAAAGGACGGGAGGAAGAGGGCCTTTAAGAACAGATGACATGGTGAGGCTTGTATAGATAGCCTAGTTTTTAAGACGACCGGACCGCTCTGGTACAGAGTGGAAGAACCCCGGTTTCTGTCCCCAGCAGCCCACATGGCGGCTAAACCATCTAAACTCCAATTCCATGAGAACTCCAGTTTCCAGGGAATCAGATACACTCTTCTGACCTCCGCCGGAATTGTGCAACGACACGGTGTGCACACAAATGTGCATGCATATATACTTCATACAAGAAATTTAAAAAGAAAAAAAAAAGAACGATACATGTAAAAGGATGCGTGGAGGAGGGCTGCTAAGAACAGATGTCATGTAAAAGGGGACAGACGAGGGCCGCTAAGAACAGATGACATACAAAAGGGGGCAGAGGAGGGCCGCTAAGAACAAACAACATGTGAAAGGGGACGGAGGAGGGCCGCTAAGAAANGTTAAGATCAGACGACATGTAAAAGGATGGGAGGAGGAGGGCCGCTAAGAACAAACAACATGTGAAAGGGGACGGAGGAGGGCCGCTAAGAACAGACGACATATAAAAGGGGGCAGAGGAAGGCCGCTAAGAACAGACGAAATGTAAAAGAGCAGGAGGAGGAGGGCCATTAAAAACAGATGACATGTAAAATGACGGGTGGAGGAAGGCCGCTAAGAACAGAGAACATGTAAAAGGGGGCGGAGGAGGGCCACTAAGAACAGATAACATGTAAAGGGGGGCGGAGGAGGGCCACTAAGAACAGATGATTTGTAAAAGGGGGTGGAGGAGGGCCGCTAAGAACAGACGACATGTAAAAGGGGGCAGAGGAGGGCCACTAAGAACAGGTGACATGTAAAAGGGGGCGGAAGAGGGCCGCTAAGAACAGACGACATGTAAAAGGACGGGCAGAGGAGGACTGCTAAGAACAGACGACATGTAAAAGGGGGCAGAGGAAGGCCGCTAAGAACAGACAACATATAAAAGTGGCAGAGGAGGGCCTCTAAGATCAGAGGACATATAAAATGACAGGCGGAAGAGGGCTGCTTAGAACAGAGGATATGTAAAAGTTGGTGGAGGAGGGCCACTAAGAACAGAGGACATGTAAGAGGACAGGTGGAGGAGGGCCGCTAAGAACAGACGACATGTAAAAGAGGGTGGAGGAGGGCCGCTAAGAATAGATGACATGTAAAAGGGGGCGGAGGAGGGCCACTAAGAACAGACGACATGTTAAAGGACTGGCGGAGGAGGGCCGCTAAGAACATACGACATGTAAAAGGGGGCGGAGGAGAGCCGCTAAGTACACACGACATGTAAAAGGGTGGGCAGAGGATGACTGCTAAGAACAGAGGACATGTAAAAAGGGGTGGAGGAGGGCCTCTAAGAACATACGACATGTAAAAGGGGGCGGAGGAAGGCTGCTAAGAACAGACGACATGTAAAAGAGGGCGGAGGAGGGCCGCTAAGAACAGATGACATGTAAAAGGGGGCGGAGGAGGGCCGTAAGAACAGACGACATGTAAAAGGACGGGCAGAGGAGGACTGCTAAGAACAGAGGACATGTAAAAGGATGGGCGGAGGAGGGCCACTAAGAACAGACAACATGTAAAAGGGGGCGGAGGAGGGCCGCTAAGAATAGACAACATATAAAAGTGGCAGAGGAGGGCCGCTAAGATCGGAGGATATATAAAATGACAGGCAGAAGAGGGCTTCTAAGAACAGAGGATATGTAAAATTTGGCGGAGGAGGGCCACTAAGAACAGAGGACATGTAAGAGGACAGGTGGAGGAGGGCCGCTAAGAACAGACGACTTGTAAAAGGACAGGCAGAGGAGGGCCGCTAAGAACAGATGACATGTAAAAGGACTGGCGGAGGAGGGCTGCTAAGAATATACGACATGTAAAAGGGGGCGGAGGAGGGCTGCTAAGAACAGATGACATGTAAAAGGGGGCGGAGGAGGGCTGCTAAGAACAGAGGACATATAAAAGGACGGGCAGAGGAGGACTGCTAAGAACAGAGGACAAGTAAAAGGACGGGCAGAGGAGGACTGCTAAGAACAGAGGACATGTAAAAAGGGGCAGCGTAGGGCCACTAAGAACAGATGACATGTAAAAGGCCAGGCGGAGGAGGGCTGCTAAGAACAGAGGACAAGTAAAAGGACGGGCAGAGGAGGACTGCTAAGAACAGAGGACATGTAAAAAGGAGCGGAGGAGGGCCGCTAAGAACAGACGACATGTAAAAGGATGCGAGGAGGAGGGCCGTTAAGATCAGATGACATGGACAGGAGGAGGAGGGCCATTAAGAACAGATGACATGTAAAAGGATGGGTGGAGGAGGGCCGCTAAGAACAGACAACATGTAAAAGGGGGCGGAGGAGGGCTGCTAAGAACAGATGACATGTAAAAGGGGGCGGAGGAGAGCCGCTAAGAACAGATGACATGTAAAAGGGGGCAGAGGAGGGCCGCTAAGAACAGAGGACATGTAAGAAAACGGGAGGAGGAGGGCCATTAAGAACAGACGACATGTAAAAAGACGGGTGGAAGCGGGCCGATAAGAACAGACAACATATAAAAGGGGGCAGAGGAGGGACACTAAGATCAGAGGACATATAAAAGGACAGGCAGAAGAGGGCTGCTAAGAAAAAGGACATGTAAAAGGGGGCGGGGGAGGGCTGCTTAGAACAGACGACATGTAAAAGGATGGGAGGAGGAGGGCCGTTAAGATCAGATGACATGTAAAAGGACAGAAGGAGGAGGGCCATTAAGAAGAGATGACATGTAAAAGGACGGGAGGAGGAGGGCCGCTAAGAACAGACCACATGTAAAAGGACGGGCAGAGGAGGACTGCTAAGAACAGAGGACATGTAAGAGGACAGGCGGAGGAGGGCCGCTAAGAACAGACAACATGTAAAAGGATGGGTGGAGGAGGGCCACTAAGAGCAGACGACGTGTAAAAGGACGGGCGGAGGAGGGCCACTAAGAACAGAGGACATGTAAAAGGACGGGCAGAGGAGGGCTGCTAAGAACAGACGACATGAAAAGGGGGTGGAGGAGGGCTGCTAAGAACAGATGACTTGTAAATGGGGGCGGAGGAGGGCCACTAAGAACAGACGACATATAAAAGAGCAGGCGGAGGAGGGCTGCTGAGAACAGACGACATGTAAAAGGACGGGAGGATGAGGGCCACTAAGAACAGACATGTAAAAGGGGGCGGAGGAGGGCCGCTAAGAACAGACGACATATAAAAGAGTGGGCGGAGGAGGACTGCTAAGAACAGACGACATGTAAAAGGACGGGAGGATGAGGGCCACTAAGAACAGACATGTAAAAGGGGGCGGAGGAGGGCCGCTAAGAACAGACGACATGTAAAAGGGGGCAGAGGAGGGCCGCTAAGAACAGACGACATATAAAAGAACAGGCAGAGGAGGGCTGCTAAGAACAGACGACATGTAAAAGGACGGGAGGAGGAGGGCCACTAAGAACAGATGACATGTAAAAGGACGGGCAGAGGAAGGCCGCAAAGAACAGAAAACATTTAAAAGGGGGTGGAGGAGGGCTGCTAAGAACAGATGACTTGTAAAAGGGGGCGGAGGAGGGCCGCTAAGAACAGACGACATATAAAAGAACAGGCGAAGGAGGGCTGCTAAGAACAGACGACATGTAAATGGGGGTGGAGGAGGGCCGCTAAGAATAGACGACATGTAAAAGGGGGCGGAGGAGGGCCGCTAAGAACAGACGACATATAAAAGAACAGGCAGAGGAGGGCTGCTAAGAACAGACGACATGTAAAAGGATGGGAGGAGGAGGGCCACTAAGAACAGACGACTTGTAAAAGGACGGGAGGAGGAGGTCACTAAGAACAGATGACATGTAAAAGGACGGGCGGAGGAAGGCCGCGAAAAACAGACAACATTTAAAAGGGGGTGGAGGAGGGCTGCTAAGAACAGATGACTTGTAAAACGGGGCAGAGGAGGGCCGCTAAGAACAGACGACATATAAAAGAACGGGTGGAGGAGGGCTGCTAAGAACAGATGACATGTAAAAGGATGGGAGGAGGAGGGCCACTAAGAACAGACATGTAAAAGGGGGTGGAGGAGGGCCGCTAAGAAGAGACGACATGTAAAAGGACAGGATGAGGGCCGCTAAGAACAGATGACTTGTAAAAGGGGTCGGAGGAGGACCGCTAAGAACAGACGACATGTAAAAGGACGGGAGGAGGAGGGCTGTTAAGAACAGACGACATGTAAAAGGACGGGTGGAGGAGGGCCGCTAAGAACAGACGACATGTAAAAGGGGGCGGAGGAGGGACGCTAAGAACAGACGACATGTAAAAGGGGGTGGAGGAGGGCTGCTAAGAACAGATGACTTGTAAAAGGGGGCGGAGGAGGGCCGCTAAGAACAGACGACATATAAAAGAACGGGCGGAGGAGGTGCTGCTGAGAACAGACGACATGTAAAAGGATGGGAGGAGGAGGGCCACTAAGAACAGACATGTAAAAGGGGGCGAGGAGGGCCGCTAAGAAGAGACGACATGTAAAAGGACAGGAGGAGGGCTGCTAAGAACAGATGACTTGTAAAAGGGGTTGGAGGAGGGCCGCTAAGAACAGACGACATGTAAAAGGACGGGAGGAGGAGGGCTGCTAAGAACAGACGACATGTAAAAGGGGGCGGAGGAGGGACACAAAGAACAGATGACATGTAAAAGGACGGGCAGAGGAAGGCCGCTAAGAACAGACAACATGTAAAAGGGGGTGGAGGAGGGCTGCTAAGAACAGATGACTTGTAAAAGGGGTCGTAGGAGGGCCGCTACGAACAGACGACATGTAAAAGGACAGGGGGAGGAGGGCCGTTAAGAACAGATGACATGTAAAAGGGGGCCGAGGAAGGCTGCTAAGAGCAGAGGACATGTAAAAGGATGGACAGAGGAGGGCCGTTAAGATCAGACGACATGTAAAAGGATGGGAGGAGGAGGGCCGCTAAGAACAAACGACATGTGATAGGGGGCAGAGGAGGAACGCTAAGAACAGAGGACATATAAAAGGGGGCAGAGGAAGGCCGCTGAGATCAGAGGACATATAAAAGGAGGGGCAGAGGAGGGATGTTAAGAAAAGACAGCCTGTAAAAGGGGGCAGAGGAGGACTGCTAAGAACAGAGGACATATAAAAGGGGGCAGAGGAGGGCCGCTAAGAACAGTCGACATGTAAAACGGGGGGTAGGAGGGTCGCTAAGAACAGATGACATGTAAAAGGATGGGCGGAGGAAGGCCGCTAAGAACAGACAACATGTAAAAGGGGGTGGAGGAGGGCCACTAAGAACAGATGACTTGTAAAAGGGGTCAGAGGAGGGCCACTAAGAACAGACGACTTGTAAAAGGACAGGCAGAGGAGGGCCACTAAGAACAGATGACATGTTAAAGGACCGGCGGAGGAGGGCTGCTAAGAACATACGACATGTAAAAGGGGGCGGAGGAGGGCCACTAAGTACAGACGACATGTAAAAGGGTGGGCAGAGGATGACTGCTAAGAATATAGGACATGTAAAAAGGGGTGGAGGAGGGCCGCTAAGAACAGATGACATGTAAAAGGGGGTGGAGGAGGGCCGCTAAGAACAGACGACATATAAAAGAACGGGCGGAGGAGGTGCTGCTGAGAACAGACGACATGTAAAAGGATGGGAGGAGGAGGGCCACTAAGAACAGACATGTAAAAGGGGGCGAGGAGGGCCGCTAAGAAGAGACGACATGTAAAAGGACAGGAGGAGGGCTGCTAAGAACAGATGACTTGTAAAAGGGGTTGGAGGAGGGCCGCTAAGAACAGACGACATGTAAAAGGACGGGAGGAGGAGGGCTGCTAAGAACAGACGACATGTAAAAGGGGGCGGAGGAGGGACACAAAGAACAGATGACATGTAAAAGGACGGGCAGAGGAAGGCCGCTAAGAACAGACAACATGTAAAAGGGGGTGGAGGAGGGCTGCTAAGAACAGATGACTTGTAAAAGGGGTCGTAGGAGGGCCGCTACGAACAGACGACATGTAAAAGGACAGGGGGAGGAGGGCCGTTAAGAACAGATGACATGTAAAAGGGGGCCGAGGAAGGCTGCTAAGAGCAGAGGACATGTAAAAGGATGGACAGAGGAGGGCCGTTAAGATCAGACGACATGTAAAAGGATGGGAGGAGGAGGGCCGCTAAGAACAAACGACATGTGATAGGGGGCAGAGGAGGAACGCTAAGAACAGAGGACATATAAAAGGGGGCAGAGGAAGGCCGCTGAGATCAGAGGACATATAAAAGGAGGGGCAGAGGAGGGATGTTAAGAAAAGACAGCCTGTAAAAGGGGGCAGAGGAGGACTGCTAAGAACAGAGGACATATAAAAGGGGGCAGAGGAGGGCCGCTAAGAACAGTCGACATGTAAAACGGGGGGTAGGAGGGTCGCTAAGAACAGATGACATGTAAAAGGATGGGCGGAGGAAGGCCGCTAAGAACAGACAACATGTAAAAGGGGGTGGAGGAGGGCCGCTAAGAACAGAGGACATGTAAAAAGGGGCAGCGGAGGGCCACTAAGAACATACGACATGTAAAAGGGTGGGCAGAGGAGGACTGCTAAGAACAGAGGACATGTAAAAAGGGGCGGAGGAGGGCCGCTAAGAACAGACGACATGTAAAAGGATGGGAGGAGGAGGGCCGTTAAGATCAGATGACATGTAAAAGGACAGGTGGAGGAGGGCCGCTAAGAACAGATGACATGTAAAAGGACAGGTGGAGAAGGGCCGCTAAGAACAGACAACATGTAAAAGGGGGCGGAGGAGGGCCGTTAAGAACAGATGACATGTTAAAGGGGGCAGATGAGGGCTGCTAAGAACAGATGACATGTAAAAGGGGGCAGAGGAGGGCCGCTAAGAACAGAGGACATGTAAGAGAACGGGAGGAGGAGGGCCATTAAGAACAGACGACATGTAAAAAGACGGGTGGAAGAGGGCCGATAAGAACAGACAACATATAAAAGGGGGCAGAGGAGGGCCACTAAGATCAGAGGACATATAAATGGACAGGCAGAAGAGGGCTGCTAAGAACAAGGACATGGAAAAGGGGGCGGGGGAGGGCTGCTTAGAACAGACGACATGTAAAAGGGGGCAGAGTACGGTCGCTAAGAACAGAGGACATGTAAAAGAATGGGCGGAGAAGGGCCGCTAAGATCAGACGACATGTAAAAGGACGGGAGGAGGAGGGCCGCTAAGAACAGACCACATGTAAAAGGACGGGCAGAGGAGGACTGCTAAGAACAGAGGACATGTAAGAGGACAGGCGGAGGAGGGCCACAAAGAAGAGACAACATGTAAAAGGATGGGTGGAGGAGGGCCACTAAGAGCAGACGACGTGTAAAAGTACGGGCGGAGGAGGGCCACTAAGAACAGAGGACATGTAAAAGGACGGGAGGAGGAGGGCCACTAAGAACAGAGGACATGTAAAAGGATGGGAGGAGGAGGGCCATTAAGAACAGATGACATGTAAAAGGACGGGCGGAGGAAGGCTGCTAAGAACAGACAACATGTAAAAGGACGGGCGGAGGAAGGCCGCTAAGAACAGACAACATGTAAAAGGGGGTGGAGGAGGGCCGCTAAGAACAGATGACTTGTAAAAGGGGGCGGATGAGGGCCGCTAAGAACAGACGACATATAAAAGAGTGGGCGGAGGAGGGCTGCTAAGAACAGATGACATGTAAAAGGACGGGAGGATGAGGGCCACTAAGAACAGACATGTAAAAGGGGGCGGAGGAGGGCCGCTAAGAACAGACGACATATAAAAGAGTGGGCGGAGGAGGACTGCTAAGAACAGACGACATGTAAAAGGACGGGAGGATGAGGGCCACTAAGAACAGACATGTAAAAGGGGACGAAGGAGGGCCGCTAAGAACAGACGACATGTAAAAGGACGGGAGGAGGAGGGCCGCTAAGAACAGATGACTTGTAAAAGGGGTCGGAGGAGGGCCACTAAGAACAGACGAAATGTAAAAGGACGGGAGGAGGAGGGCTGTTAAGAACAGATGACATGTAAAAGGATGCGTGGAGGAGGGCTGATAAGAACAGAGGACATGTAAAAGGGGGCGGAGGAGGGCCGCTAAGAACAGACGACATGTAAAAGGATGGGCGGAGGAGGGCCGCTAAGAACAGACGACATGTAAAAGGATGGGCGGAGGAGGGCTGCTAAGAACAGAGGACATGTAAAAGGGGGCGGAGGAGGGCCGCTAAGAACAGACGACATATAAAAGGGGGCGGAGGAGGGCCGCTAAGATCAGACAACATGTATAAGGGGGCGGAGGAGGGCCGCTAAGAACAGACGACATATAAAAGGGGGCAGAGGAGGGCGGCTAAGAACAGAGGACATATAAAAGGATGGGCGGAGGAGGGCTGCTAAGATCAGACGACATGTAAAAGAATGGGCAGAGGAGGACTGCTAAGAACAGACGACATGTAAAAGAATGGGCAGAGGAGGACTGCTAAGAACAGAGGACATGTAAGAGGACAGGTGGAGGTGGCCCACTAAGAACAGACAACATGTAAAAGGATGGGCGGAGGAGGGCCGCTAAGAACAGACGACTTGTAAAAGGGGGCGGAGGAGGGCAGCTAAGAATAGACGACTTGTGAAAGGACAGGTGGAGGAGGGCTGCTAAGAATAGACGACATGTGAAACAGATGGAGGAGGGCCGGCAAGAACAGATGACATGTAAAAGAGGGTGGAGGAGGGCTGCTAAGAACAGACGACATGTAAAAGGATGGGCCGGAGGAGGACCGCTAAGAACAGATCACATGTAAAAATGCCATGACAAGCCCGTTACTTTGTGTGCTAAGTTTAAACATGTTAATCGGTATATTAGTTAGAAATGTTTTCAGATTTCAATTATGAGGGAAAACCAAAGTCTTTAATTATTTTAATGCCACAAAGAGATGGTAAAGATAGTATGTGTTTGTAAAGTAAATAATTACTCAGAGTTGACATTCTCGTAAGTCAAACTCCATCTCCTTGGGCCTCATAGGTACACACCACATCAATCAGCTCTGGAGATGAAGCCAGGTTTAAGTCATCTTGAGTCACTTCAGACGTGTAATGCAAGTCCCTCTATGGCAATGGGTTTGATGCTGCAGTTGAATTCCTCTTTATCTTGTTTTTAGTTCTTCCAGTCACTAGAGATTCTGGTTGGATTTTTCTATTGATTCATTTCACCCAGAATTTCATTAGGAGTGGAATCCAAAATCATAAGTATACTAATCACAGAGTTTCTATTGTAATATAACATGCCATTAAATTTTATTCACAATGATCATCGTTATTATAATGTGAAGTGTCTGGCTATCTTTGCCAGTTTAATGAATTCCTATTGTCTAGAAAAGTAGAAACAAGTATCACATGGAAAAAGGCAGGAAACACAGCCCATCTGCTATCAGAGATGAGACACTGGAGTGTGCTGTCTCGGTGCTGTGAAGGAAACAACATCAACCTTTATCCAGCCTGCTTTCTGCTATCACACAAAGACAAGTGTGGCCAGCCACAGCCAGGGCTTTTTAGCTGCTTTTGTTTCTAACATTCTCACTCTTCTAAGTTGGCTGGGTTCCCTGATTGCCTGGATGCATATACCCTGGGGCCAATGAATTCCCTTTCTTAGCTACTGGGAAAGAAGCAACTCACAGTTGAAAAGAAAATACATGTGTTACTGTTTGCATTTTTTTAGAATTTCATATATGAGTACAGTGCATCTTCATCATGTCCACTCCTCCTCCACCTCTTCTCTTGCCCTTCCACATTCCCTTCTCAAATTCATGTCTGTCATACATATACATATATAGTACACACACGTCCATATATGTGTGTGCACATGTTTGTCTATGTATCTATCATCTATCTATCTATCAATCATCTATCGTCTATCTACCTATCTAATGTAAGTATAAACCTTCTGAACCCCATTAGTGTTGACATATATACATGGGAACAAGGCTGATTCTGTGCACATCTTATCAGTGAGCTTGTCCCCGTTTAAGAAAACCGATTCCTTTCTCAGCAGCTATCCACTGCCTGTGCCTCTTCAACTAGGGAAGGAGCCAGAAGAGCCTTCCAGCAAGCATGCTGGGATCTCCACTGGTGTGGTCTTATGCAGGTAACTATGGTATTGAAGTTCACATGGGCAATTTCCTTGTTGTGTCTGGAAAACGCCACTTCCCAGCAGTCCTTTCTGTGTTCTGGCACTCACCATCCTTCTGACCCCCTACCGCCACTTCCAGGCAGTCCTTTCTGTGCTCTGGCACTCACCATCCTTCTTCCCTCCTCCCGCCACTTCCCAGCAGTCCTCTCTGTGCTCTGGCACTCACCGTCCTTCTTCCCCCCTTCAGCCACTTCACAGCAGTCCTTTCTGTGCTCTGGCACTCACCATTCTTCTTCCCTCCTCCCGCCACTTCCCAGCAGTCCTCTCTGTGCTCTGGCACTCACCGTCCTTCTTCCCCCCTTCAGCCACTTCGCAGCAGTCCTTTCTGTGCTCTGGCACTCACCATTCTTCTTCCCTCCTCCCGCCACTTCCCAGCAGTCCTCTCTGTGCTCTGGCACTCACCGTCCTTCTTCCCCCCTTCAGCCACTTCGCAGCAGTCCTTTCTGTGCTCTGGCACTCACCATTCTTCTTCCCTCCTCCCGCCACTTCCCAGCAGTCCTTTCTGTGCTCTGGCACTCACCATCCTTCTTCCCCCCACCCGCCACTTCCCAGCAGTCCTCTCTGTGCTCTGGCACTCACCGTCCTTCTTCCCCCCTTCAGCCACTTCGCAGCAGTCCTTTCTGTGCTCTGGCACTCACCATTCTTCTTCCCTCCTCCCGCCACTTCCCAGCAGTCCTTTCTGTGCTCTGGCACTCACCATCCTTCTTCCCCCCTCCCGCCACTTCCCAGCAGTCCTTTCTGTGCTCTGGCACTCACCGTCCTTCTTCCCCCCTCCCGCCACTTCCCAGCAGTCCTTTCTGTGCTCTGGCACTCACCATCCTTCTTCCCCCCTCCCGCCACTTCCCAGCAGTCCTTTCTGTGCTCTGGCACTCACCGTCCTTCTTCCCCCCTCCCGCCACTTCCCAGCAGTCCTTTCTGTGCTCTGGCACTCACCGTCCTTCTTCCCCCCTCCCGCCACTTCCCAGCAGTCCTTTCTGTGCTCTGGCACTCACCGTCCTTCTTCCCCCCTCCCGCCACTTCCCAGCAGTCCTTTCTGTGCTCTGGCACTCACCGTCCTTCTTCCCCCCTCCCGCCACTTCCCAGCAGTCCTTTCTGTGCTCTGGCACTCACTGTCCTTCTTCCCCCCTCCCGCCACTTCCCAGCAGTCCTTTCGGTGCTCTGGCACTCACCGTCCTTCTTCCCCCCTCCCGCCACTTCCCAGCAGTCCTTTCTGTGCTCTGGCACTCACCGTCCTTCTTCCCCCCTCCCGCCACTTCCCAGCAGTCCTTTCTGTGCTCTGGCACTCACCGTCCTTCTTCCCCGCTCCCGCCACTTCCCAGCAGTCCTTTCTGTGCTCTGGCACTCACTGTCCTTCTTCCCCCCTCCCGCCACTTCCCAGCAGTCCTTTAGGTACTCTGGCACTCACCGTCCTTCTTCCCCCCTCCCGCCACTTCCCAGCAGTTCTTTCAGTGCTCTGGCACTCACCATACTTCTTCCCCCATCCCGCCACTTCCCAGCAGTCCTTTCTGTGCTCTGGCACTCACCATCCTTCTTTCCCCCACCACCACTTCCCAGCAGTCCATTCTGTGCTCTGGCACTCACCATCCTTCTGACCCCCTCCCACCACTTCCCAGCAGTCCTTTCGGTGCCTTGGCACTCACCGCCCTTCTTCACCCCTCCCACAATGCGCCCTAAGCCTAGGGTTTAGGGATTGTATTACAAATGTTCCCTTTTGGACTGGGCACTCTGAAGTCATTTATTCTCTGTACTTTGGCCTGTGGTTCTCTGTAATAACCTTCATCTGCTACACAAAGACTTTTCTTTGAGGGGTGGGAGTTCCCACTAACAGATGTATATCCAAGTGAGTATTTAGAGAACAGTTGAATACTATCAGTTTAGCAAAATGGCAGCAGTGTTTCTGGCTTGCAAGCTAGTAATTACTCTTTGGGTGAATTTTATATGTAAGGGTGGGAATATTTACCTTGCTGTATACATTGTCACATGAACTCTGTATTAAAATATGAATTGAAATCACTTCCTTTTTCTGAATATTTTATATATGTCATAAAATTTCTACCATTTGTTGTATAATTGTCACAAAACATATTCGAAGATTACAATAGGACATTTGCTGATGTCCCTTGCTCTGTTGTGCCTGCAGAACAGCTGAGATGTTGATTATAACTTGAGACAGGAATGGTGTTTGGACAGAGTCCCAGTAATCCAGAATTAGTCAATATGAATGAATGAATATTATCACCAACAGGCAGTCTGTCTGTACAAGTGCACATCAACTTCATACCAATTTTTCTCTTATGTATGTAGGCACACAAACACACATATACACATATTAATAGGATAAACACACTTTAGTACATGAGAGATAAGGGTATGGAATAAAAAAAAATACTTGTTTCAGGAAGTTTCCAGGATTAAAAAGCAAATCTTTTACTGTCTTCCATTGGAGAAAAATGTGTGGCAGGAGAGAGGATGCGTGGGGCATCTGAGCGACTTCCCTTCATCCGACTGCTGTAACACAGCACATATTTACCACTGAAAGTTGAAGTCCTTTTTATATCATTAGCCCTCCAGAGCTCACAGTACTCAGGAAGCACCCTGGAGAAATGATGAAAGAGCTGGCCGACCATTGAAAGCTACCATGATTAAGTGCCTTCAATCCTGTGAACCTGTCAGCAAACATCAACATACCACTTAGAACTGATGGTCAGTCATCTACACTGCACAGGAAGACACCATGTCTCTGCTGCTGACATGGGCACAGGTTTCCCAGTCTCCACCAATGCCCAGACTTCCCTTATAGCGCCAGAGATTTTCTTCATCTTGTATCCTAAGAGCAGAAGCTGTGTCTCTTTTGTTCTCTACCATGTGGTCAAACTACATGAAATTACTATTTTCCAGGTAAAGCAAATTCAAGTTTTGGCAATCATATTTATTTTTTACACTAGTTGGAAATGGCCCTTTTAGATTGGAAGCAGGCAGCCCAGCAGTAAGGCAGTAGGTATAAGCAACTTTACTACAGAACAAGAGCGTTTTCTTAAACTTAAGTACAATTGTTTCTGCTTGAACATGTTAAATGTCTCATTTTTACATCTGTTCTGATCTTGCCTATTGGCCTTCTTGACCACTGGCCATTCCACGTCAAGAAAATTAAGCATTTTCTAGTTTCTCGGTTAAGTAATTGATTATAACTAACTGCTCAAAGGCATCACCCTGGGTTAATTTCCCTTCTGTATCTTTCATGCTTTGGGAAATCTAGTATTATTTGTAATATCAAGTATATTCTAAAATCACATTAATAATGGTCAGAAAAGGATATTCAAAAACTATAAGAGGATCAGGCTTGAGTTGTGTCAATCTGAAACTGATTGACCACCCTTGCTTGTTTTTTATATTACACAGTAATCAGTGACTTAAAAGCATGATGAAGAGTTTTGTTAAGATGTGTGTCCTTGTACTAACACATGTATCCTGTCGAGTTGTGACTAATTCAGTAAACCTCATTTACACATTGATCTTAGACCCTACTCCCTCACGCAGAGCTTTAGCACCTAAAATGTAAAGATTTGTGGGAACCATAAGTAGTAGGAATATTAGCAATGAACAAACTGTGATATTTAAAAACAGATGATTGAAAGCATGGGCTTTCACACCGGATGTTCAACCCAGAAATGTTCTACAGAAATTAGTAGACAAATACTGTGTGAATACTTGATTGTGGAGTAAAGAAAGGGTCCTCAGGAGTCCGGAAGGATTTGAAACAAGCAGGTCAGAAACAACTTCTCCCCCTTACTCCTTCCTCCTCTTCTACCCCCTCTCTTCCCTTCCTCCCATCATCTTCCATGATATGACTGTGGGCACAGTAAGAGACTGAAGTAGAAATTAGGCATACCAAAGATGAGGTCAACGGACAGATCAAAGGCCAAATACCGTCAGGGGAATCAGTGCAATTATATTCGATCCTGGGTGCAAAGAATTTGCTCAAGGACTAAAAGGAAGAACTAGAAATAATTTTGGATTTTGTTTTCTTTCAAGTCTCAATGCAACCTCCATCTTTAGTAAGAGGAGCTAAGGTGTTCAGGAAGAGTTGGGAAGTTCCAGCTATGCTGAATCACCATGACAATAAGGACAATATGTAACCCTGATAGCCACCAGTATCTTGGTGTGCAAGAACACTTATGCCCATGACAGCTTATTATACTTTATAAGGTACAACAAGTGCCTGGTACCTACTAGATACTAACACCTTTCATTCTAGCCTTTATTTATGAAATTTATAAATACTATTCAAAACAGAGTATGTTCTATAACTCCTTAAAATTTTTTCAACTTGATTCCAGAGATACCAATTCTAGTACTGGCTCTGAAGTTCACCTTGGTTACAAGATGACAGTCCAATGTGGATTGAATTGGCCGGTGAAGACTGGGAGACTAATTTGAAAGGTTTGAGTGAGATTTATTAGGGAGTATGGGTGGGTGGCATGCAAGGAAAATTGACATAGTAAAACACAATGGTGAAAAATCTAAAGGCAAGAGCAAAAGAAGGACTGGAGAGATGGCTCAGAGGTTAAAGAGCAATGTCTACTTTTCCAGAGGACCCAGGTTCAGTTTCCAGCAACCACATGGTGGCTAACAAAGGTCTGTAACTCCTCTCTTTTGAGCTCCATGGGCATTGCACACATGGGCACACTTAAACACATTCAGGCAAAATATTCATACACATAAAATAAAAACAAATGTCAAAAAAGGAAGAATAAGTCAGATAGTTAAGGGCATTAAAGAGAATTGAATTCGTTTTTGCTCCTGGGTAAGAAAGTTGTTTAGTACTAGATAACTATGACAACTCCTAAGGAGTAAGGACTTTGGAGATGGGATGAATAGGAAAAGATGAGGGAGAAATGATTTCAAAGGAAAAGAAGGGGCTGTCAATGAGTTCCATCCTAGGACCCAAATAGTAGAAGGAGAGAGCCAACACCACGAATTGTTTTCTGACCTCCACACATGTGCTGTCATACATGTGTGCATGTGTGCACACATACAGACAATAAAATTAGTGAATAAATGTAAAAAGAAACAAATGCCATAGGAAACAAACGCACTATTAGATGGTCTCAACTTTGTAACAGTAGAAACTAAATTGAGGCAAAATTCAGAATGATTGTGCCAGTACAATACGAAATTAAGTTTATTTAACTGAGGCTAATCTTCAGCGGAAGTAACTATATAACTAATTCTGTGAGCATATGTAGGTAGACATCACAAACTCCACCATATACCTTGTAAATTAATTCTCCAGGTTAAGTCTGGTTTACAGAAATAACACAGAAGAGGCAATAGATGGGATTTCTCCCTTTTATACATGAAACAGGTGCTTCAGTGGTGTCTTTCTAAACCTAACAAGAATAAAACTCTGCTTTTAAGTGGTGCAAGGCAAAGCCTGTGCCAGCGTTCACAGCTCACATTCTAAACACACACACTCATTCCTTCTATGTTAGATTTATTTGATTTTTGTGTAAACAAAATGGTCTTTGGTCAGAAACGTTTTTGCCTCATCTCACATCGAGATACTATTTCAATTCTTTTTTTTTTTTTTTTTTTTTTGGTCTTTTTGAGACAGGGTCTCCCTTTAGTCCCAGCTGGCCTGAAGCTCACTCTGTAGACCAGGCTGGCCTTGAACCCATAGAGATTCACCTGCCTTTGCCTCCTGAATGCTGGGATTAAAGGCCCAGCATTTCAATTTCTATGAAACTTTTCACCACACTGCTCCAGATCTTAGCCACTAGCTATGTATGGCTATTCATATTTAAGTTAATTAAAGAGAATAAAGTCAAACATTCCACTCCTCCGTCACCACAGTCACATTCTAAATGCTCAGGGACCACCTGTGATGTGGGACAGCAGGTGCCCCATCTTCATGGCAGGGAGAGGGTAGCTTCTAGACTCTATCTCAGAAATGTCATCTTCAGCCAAACTTATCCTCTTCGTTTGACCTGTGGTTTGACTGCTGCCTCTTGGACTCTGTGGGTTAAAGAATTTGTCTCCAAAGCCCCATATTAATGGTATTTGGAACTGGGATCTTTGGGAAGTGATTGGGTGAGGGTTCTGCTCTTGTGATTGGATGAATTAACTCACGGATGAATGGATTTTTGTGTGATCAAGACAGTGTTTCTTTCCATGCACTTCTTCTGCCTTCTGTGTGATGGTCTGCACTGCCTGGGGACTCTGCAGACTCCCCAGGAGCCAAAAGGTCATCATCAAAAATGAACACTGTACCATAGTCTTCACAGACTTCAGAACTTCAAGAAAAATTTCATTTCTTTATAAATCACAGTCTGCAGACATTATAATGCCCTTAAGAATATAGCTTTGTATGTTATTTCTGACATGTGGAAAGTTTAAATGTGATACCACAAAGGCATTCTGATGTGGAAGATGGTCTTCTTTTGTCCCCATGTATCTGTCACCTGCTTCCAGAATATAAACCCAATCATTCTCTTCCACAAGGAAACATACTTAGGTGGTTTGAACTAATGGCCTTATTCTTTGTGGTGCGGCCTGCTCCACCCAATCTCTATTTGCAAACACATGCAACTGGACACACGCTATCATCCATATGTCATCTCCCTGTTCATCATGGCCAAGGGAGAGTTAGTGAACTCTGATGCCCTCATCAGAATAGAGCAGCTCTGTGGGAGACTTTTGGTTGGGCCCCTAAAAGACATGAAGTTTCCATAGTTATTACCTCATCTGCTCCAAGCTTCCCTCACCCACAGGAAGCTTTGTCAAGGAGTGAAAATGCACTGAATGCAACTGTCTAGTTATTTCTAAACTTAAACCTGCCTGTGGGACTCGTGAACCTTACAGATCAGAGGCTATTTCTGCACATCATGCAGCCCAAAATGTTCCTGTTTTCTACACACACACACACACACACACACGCACACACACACACGCACACACGCACGCACACACATGCTGGTGGTCTTCTGTGGCACAATCCAGAAGTGGTGACCTCTTGTCAGCACAGCTGGCATACCTAAGGATCTTGTGGAATCCATGTCTATAGCTGGCAGTGCTCTAGAGCTTGGATGTTAAAAACAATGGGAAATATAATATGTATTCAGATCCATCATAAATTATGAATAGGTATCTGGGCATGTCTGGCTGTGTTTACAACAAACTCATTCAACAAACAGGGAGACCCTTTCTCAAAAAGACCAAAAAAAAAAAAAAAAGATGCTTTGCTAAGTGGGGACATGCAAAGTAAATCTGCATTAAGATTTCATCTTCAGCTGAAACATCTAAAATCAAGAAAATAACTGACAACTCATTCACTGCTGAAGAGATTATGAGCTGGTGCAGTCTCTATGGAAATCAGCTTGGAGAAATCTCAGAAAGTTAAAGTAGGTCAGTCAATGACCCAGAGAGGAGAGATAGGAGCTGGGGGTGGGGTGCAGTAGGATGCAGGTGCTAGCAAGGGGGAAATGTTAAATTTGGGGGCCTTAAATGGGGATAGAGAGGGAGATTGATGGAAAGAAGGGAAAGGAAGACAACACTAAGGATGTTTGAAAACCTGTAGGGAACATTATTTTATAAGCATACCTAGTAATGTGAATATATATATATATATATATATAGTTCAAATGGAGCTATACCACTTGAATTGCCCAAGAACTGCAGACTACCTGAAATAAATCAGAGATTTCTGAGTGTTGAGACTTTAGACCATCCTGCATAGTTAGCACACGTTCCCACCGTAAGCACACACTGGCCCCTGCAGTTTGGGCTTCTAAACCAGCAGGCTGCTACCATGGGTCTCTCCTGGCCCCTCCCCTGATGGCAGCCAAGCAGGGGCCCAATATTAGTTACGTTCTTTTTTTTTTTTTTTTTTTTTTTTTTATTTACGTTCTATGTTGTGATAAAATACCTGACAAAACCAACTCCAGGGAGGAGGGGCTTGTTTTGGCTCATGGTTTGAAGGTACACTTCATGATAGCAGGGACAGCACGAGGCTGCTCGAAGCAGAGAGGTGAACGCTGGTGCTCAGCTCAGTCTCTCCACTTCAGGAGAGCAGGGACAGCACGAGGCTGCTCGAAGCAGAGAGGTGAACGCTGGTGCTCAGCTCAGTCTCTCCACTTCAGGAGAGCAGGGACAGCACGAGGCTGCTCGAAGCAGAGAGGTGAACGCTGGTGCTCAGCTCAGTCTCTCCACTTCAGGAGAGCAGGGACAGCACGAGGCTGCTCGAAGCAGAGAGGTGAACGCTGGTGCTCAGCTCAGTCTCTCCACTTCATGATAGCAGGGACAGCACGAGGCTGCTCGAAGCAGAGAGGTGAACGCTGGTGCTCAGCTCAGTCTCTCCACTTCAGGAGAGCAGGGACAGCACGAGGCTGCTCGAAGCAGAGAGGTGAACGCTGGTGCTCAGCTCACTCCTTTTCACTCAGCCCAAGGCCCGGCCTACTGGTGGTGCCCTTAGACTCAGGATCGCTCCTCCTTCCTCAGTTCAACTTTTCTGGAAACCCCTCTCTCACACACCCGGGGGTTTGTTCATTCTAAATCCCATCAAGTTTGCAATCAAGATTAACTATTATAGGCCCTCACCGTGTTTGTCTAGGTGGGAACTTTCTAGTAGTTCTTGATAATGTTAGTTCATGTTCCTTTTGGATATATAGAAATGCATAAATTTGGGGCTGGAGAGATAGCCTAGCGGTTAAGAGCGTCAACTGTATTAAAACCTTTGTGGCTCTTAGAAGTAAGTTTCGTTAGTGACTCATTATACATAGTTGTTAACAATAGGATCCACCGAGGGGTTTGATTGCCAGGCAATCTGAGCTTTCTTCTTTCTCAATTTCGGTGGGCCACCTTTCTGCTGGCTATCAACCTATGCTAAAAAAATGGAAAAAAAAAACAACTAGGACAAAGATTGCAGGACCAGTCATGGCAGAATGCATGACGGATGGGCTGGGATGGGGGCGGCTGATGGGAGGTAAGGGGAAATATGCCTGAACTGAATTGGATAATGATGTATGAAATACACAAAGCATCAATAAAAAAAAAAAAAAAAAGAGCGTGGACTGCTCTTGTAGAGGAGCCGGGTTTGATCCCCAGCACCCACATGACGCCTGAGAACCTTCTGAAACTCCAATTCCAGGAGAACTCCAGTTCCAGGGGAATCCAACACTGTCTTCTGACCTCCAAGGCATTGCATGACACGGGTACACAGACAATATATTCATATACATAGAGAAAAATAAATAAAAAAATAATACAATAATAAATTTTAAAAATTTTTTTTAAATAAAAAAAAAGAAATACATAACTTTACTACATTTTCTTCAAAAAAGAAACATACACATACACACATGCACCACACACACACACACACACACATACACACACACACTCACACACTGCTATTGCATCTAATTCAGGTATCTGGTACACACACACACACATACACACACACTTCTATCACATGTAATTCAGGTGTCTGGCACACACACACACACACACTGCTATTGCATCTAATTCAGGTGTCCTGTAACACACACACTGCTATTGCATCTAATTCAGGTGTTCTGTACACACACACACACACACACACACACACACATCGCTATTGCATCTAATTCGGGTGTCCTGTACACACACACACACACACACACACACACATACACACACACACACACACACGCACACACACACACACTGCTATTGCATCTAATTCAGGTGTCCGGTATTGGGCGCACTGCTTGTATCCTACATTGTATCTTGTATACACTTAGATGCTCGACAAATGCTTATTCAATGTAATGAATTCAAAGATACTTATCCTATCCCTCCTATGAGTCTGTGCTGGGGAGATAGTGGTGGTCCAAATGTATGTACATCTTTGCTGTCATGAAGCTGGGAGAAGGGTAGATACTAAACAGATGAATGAGCCAAGTCTATAATATGTTAGGTGGTGATAAGTACTACGGAGGAATGTCAAGTGGAGGAGTCAGAAAAGCCTAGGACCTGGGAATTGCAGTGTTATGCCCTCCTACAGTCAAGTGTGTCCACACAATTCCTCTTGAATCATAATCCTTACATGGTAGAATTAAAACATGAAATCTCTTGGAGATAATTAGCTCCTGAATGCTCTGCCCTCAGTGGGATTCGAGACTTTGATCAAGGTCCTATGGGAGTTTGTCAACACCAACACATGCCACACAAGCGTGCAGTTGACGATACCGTTTATGAAGCACTGTCACTGAGGCAGGCATGTGAGGTCAACTCAAGGTCAGTCATACAGGACAGATAGCTTGAGAGTCCCCCAGGACCCGACAGGACAGTGCATGTGGAAGATGCTGAAAAGCAGACAAGGTCAAGTGTGGGTAGATATGAGGAGAGAGCTAGAACCCAGAAGTGATATCAGGGCACTGCCAGGGGTCAAGAGAGCAGTTTACAGTGAACTGTATAAAACTATGCTGGGCAGGAGTGAGAAAAGTACATGGATGTCAAAGGTCTGTGTCTTTGGGTGATTATGAAGCCACTGTGTTCAGAGACTTGAAATAATAATAATCTGCAGAGATGGCACAGTGATTAAAAACATTTGCTCTTGCAAAAGACCAGGGTTTGGTTTCCAGGATCCACGAGGCAGCTAACAGTGGATCTTATCCCTCTTCTGGCCTCCACAGGCACTGCACACACGGGCACACTTATATACATGCAGGCAAAACACTCATACACATAAAATTTGCAAAAAATAAAAATAATTTTATTTTAAAGAAATAATAATATTGCAAAACTTTAGAACATTCTGGAACGAAATAGGCATTACATTTAGACCCTTAAACAATTTATTTCTTCACCACTCAATCCAGGAAAAAGGAATTTCACATGAGTTTTGAGTTGCAAATCAAACACACACACACACACACACACACACACACGTGCGCGCGCACGCACACACACAGGGAGAGAGGAGGGAGAGGAAGAGAGAGGGAGAGAGAGAGAGAGAGAGAGAGAGAGAATACTTCAGTATCTCAGACTTACTTAGCTGGGAGAGAGGCAGCGTCTTTTGATGTTTCTATCACTGAGCAGGAAAATGTGTGAGACTTAGTCTGATGATCAGCACTCTCTCCTGGGGAAGAGTCCAGCACTGTTGCCTGTGAACTGAGAAGAAAGCCAACTCTCAGAACATGGAGCTCAGAGGGTGTGAGCCACTGGACAAGGTTATCATGACAGACACAAGAGGGTACCGGCCCCAGTCTCGTTCTCCAGCATGGAGAAAAGATACCCTCAGCAGATGAAAGTGAAACCGCCACACTGTTAAACAGGAGAGGAATTCTCAGCTACTGCAATCACCTCTCCTGTGTGGCCCTGGCATGTCAGGGAGATGACTTTCAGAGCAAGGTCAGGCACGTTGCTGTTCTTCCCGGCAGCTCCTAGCACCATCCTGTGTCATGGGAATTATAACCCTTTCGTAGACATATTTTTCCTTACTCAAATTGTGTGAAAGTGATTTTTTTTCCCTGTGGGAAATATTAAGTTTTCTTGTATAGTTACACAACTTTTCAGTTTTCAAGCTGTGGGTCCAACATTTGGTATCCAGAGAAGCTACCAAGGAGGGCAGAGCAGGGCCCTGACCCTTGCCAACTGGAGGGCAGATCTTATGCCCAGTCACAAGATACAAGATACACACACAAGGGCAATAATGTAACAACATACAGTCAGCAAATGCAGTGGACACCACGAAGATTTCTCAGAAAAATGCAAAGCACGTCCTCTTTCAAGCACCAGCTTGTTTGCACTGCACGCATTTTCCGTGTAAAACTGCCTAGCACGTAATACTCACATGTATCTTAAGAGTGAGTCTCAAATGGAGAATGCCCAAGGCATCAGGAGAGACAACCAGCGGACTGGTGTGTGGGGAACCTGAATCTCAGCCAGAGTTTGGCACCTCCTGGCTGAACAGAGAGGAAGCAGGCCATCATTCAAGTTAGAACAGCTTATGTGTGGCTTTGTCCAATGATAAAACCCAGGTTGTTGGCATCGAGCCCTGGTATGTTGAGCACTCTTCTGTGCTGTGAGTGAATTATGCCATTACTACCCTAAATAGCACTTCACTCAAGCCAGTGACCATCTGAGTGAAGAATACCAAAGGTCCCCAGGCCCCACCCAGGCTGCCTTCTACAGGAACACTAAGTGACCAGCGGTAGTTAAAGGTATCTTGTACCTAAACTTTTCATTGGTAGAATGGGTGTTCCAATAGACTTTTAACATTTTGGGAATTAAATGAATGGTTTACACTCAAAATTAGCCCTAGAAAGCAGCCAGCAGGAGCTAGCTATTCCCACTTCCTTGTAGAGTCAGGCAGCTTTGACTTTGAACCCAGTCTGCTAAGCCTCAGAGTCTGCTACCTTAGGCATGCCTGGGTTAAGGCTAAATAAACAGTCCATATGAAATAGGAATGGTAACAAAATATCTTTTTGTCTACTATATTGGTCACTTGTTCTGTCACAAAATACCTGAGGAAAGAAACTTAAGGGCCCAAATGTTTATTTTGGTTCACTTTTGCAGGGAAAAGTCTGTCCTTGTAGGGCAATCTTAGTGGCAGGAAACTGTAGTCTAGAAGCAGGTGAGGGTATTACTGGTGCTCAGCAAGTTACCCCCCCCTTTTTTTTAGGTTTCTATCATTTTTTATTTAAGTTTTGGGTACTTCGTACAACATTTCTTTTTTTTTTTTTTTTTTATGTGTATGAATGTATTGTCTGCATGCAGGTCTTGTGCACCCCGTTCTTGCATTGCCGCGGGGTCAGAAGAGGTCTAGGAGTTCCCTGGAACTGGATCTCCTGGAATTTGAGAGTTATCAAGCCGTTCTCAGCGATGTGTCTTGGCCGCTGGGGATCGAACCCAGGGTCATCGAAGAGCGTCGGTGCCTTAACGCCCGGGTAAGCTATCTCCACCCATGTACAACATTTCTCTAATCAAAGTTTAGGATCCAGTTCCCTTTCCTTCCCCCTCCACTGCGCAATGGAGGTCATGCATTTTGCCATAACATGTCTACTCATCTTTTCTGTCTTTTTGAACAAATATTTTTGATGCTGATTACTGTTTATTGGCAAAGTTTACTGTTTTCGTTCAGATTCTTTGGACCATCTTTTTTGTGCTGTTGTTCCTTCCAATTTATATTGTCCAAAAATATCGCCTATATGGATGCAGCACATTAACAAAATTATGACCTCTGAAAAAAAACTCAGTTAATTTCTCAAAATCATGTTTAGGAGTTTTAACTTTTAAAAGCCATTTTGATTGAACGCTTGTGCATTTCATTATACAAAATATTCAATCAAATCTAGACCCATGTGGCCCCTACCCGGCCCCCCGCACACCCCACCCCACCAGAGTCATGCACTGGCCAAACATGTTTTATCTCATTTTTCCCTCATCTCAAAATTCTTGATGAGAAGTTTACTGTTCAAGACAGAAGCTTCTAACCATATCATCAGCTTTTGACCCAGACTGTGTTGTGTATTGTATTCTCGTTCCAATTTTGCATCACTCCAAAAGATGCAAATAACATGCACACATATATCATAGTTTTTAGCATCTTCAGCTAGGATGTTTTCTTTATTAGGCTGAAAGATGTTCATGTTTGAAGCGTCCTCCTTGCAAGCCCAAAACCATTCCAGTCTGCCTTGTGGCTCCACACTGGGTTTTCCCCCATATGGTCACTTAGAATGAGTCAGTAAGCACCGCATCCTTATCTTATCTTCCTGTACTGTCACCATGATTACAGCCTGGTGTTCCAAATCAAT
Source organism: Rhizomys pruinosus (assembly GCA_009823505.1). Classification (NCBI taxonomy): domain Eukaryota; kingdom Metazoa; phylum Chordata; class Mammalia; order Rodentia; family Spalacidae; genus Rhizomys; species Rhizomys pruinosus. The sequence continues at coordinate 276,560 of VZQC01007176.1, read as the reverse complement.
AGCAGTCATCATATCACAAAAAGGCGAACCCTAGTAGTAGTCTCTTCCACAAGTTGGAATGTCTCAGCAGTTCCCCATATGCACTGAAGGATTGAGATTCTTGGGAGGACAATGAGTCTCAATTCCATATTAGAAAGTGTTGAAAAGCTGTTGGTTTGTGCTTTGAAGGATGGCAAAGCAGTGGCAGCCACAGGATACACTTGCCAATAAGACAAGCAAACAACTGTGTCCTCCTTTTTTTTTTTTTTTTTTTTTTTTAATTTCTTTTTACAAGATCCTCAGGTTTTAACCTGAAGACAATTTTCTCAGGCCTTACTAAATATTATTCTGGTTATACTTTCCTTTTGGATGTTAACCACCCACAAGTTTACCCAGATCAACCGAGGTTTATTTTTTCGAGGTTAGTTGAGGATCTGATCCTCAAAGTGGTCACTGGGCTTTTGTTTTGTGGGGGGAGCCTGCTCCTTCTGCTTTAGTTACCAATTACCTACAACTACTCGAGGACAAAATCAGATCTTCTAGACCATAGGCCCTTCCTTTTATGGACAAGTCAACTCTCTTGTTCCATCTCTTTAGAGAACTGGGACACTAGCTGAAGTCCCATTAGTGAGACTCCAAGACCTCCCTAGCACGGAAGACTGGTGACTCACATTTACAGGACATTTCAAGATATGGCCGCCCCCATGTATTGTCCTCCTGGGACTGTAGGTTGAGAACCTCTGGAAAGGAACCAAAGTTATCCCTTAAGATCCTCTCCCAAATTGGTATGGGCATTAAGTAGTGATTAAGATAGATGGTTGCTAGGCCAATCTTTACTAAGTCTCATTGTAAAGTCTCTGTTCAGCTTTACTCCACTTTAATGGTCTATTGGGATTTTTTCTTCCTTTTATTTTTTTTTTTTTTTTTTTTTTTTAGTAGTTTGTACACTCTGGATGCTAATGCTCTGTCACATATCACTGGTGAAGATTTCCTCCCACTCTGTGGTTTTTTTCTGTACTTCTTTGATTGTTTCTTTTGATGCATAGAGACTCTTGTGTTTAATAAGGTCCCACTTGTCAATTGTTGACCTTAATTTTTGCTCAGCTGCTGTCTGATTTAGAAAGTCTTTTCCTACAACTATTTCTTATAGGTTATTACCAAGATTTTCTTCAATCATTTTCAGTGTTTCAGGTTTCATATTGAAGTCTTTGATCCATTTGGAGTTGATTTTTGTACATGGTGGAAGGTAGGGCTTTAGTTTTATTCTTCTACAAGTGGTGATCCAGTTATGCCAACACCACTTGCTGAAGAGGATTTCTTTCCTTCACTGAGTCTTCTTGGCCCCTTTGTCAAATACGAGGTGGCTGAAATTGGAGGTGCTCAGGTTTGGATCCTCAATTTTGCTCCATTGAGCTATGGTTCTGTTTGTGTGCCAATACCAGGCTGTTTTATGACTATATCCCTGTAATATAGTTTGAAGTCTCGTATGGTAATCTCCCCTGTATTGCTTTTCTTAGTCAGGGTTGTTTTGGCTATCTGGGGCCTTTTATTTATCCATATGAACTTTAGGGTGTTTTTTTCCTAGGTCTGTAAAGAACATCATGGGGATCTTAATCAGGATTGCATTGAATCTTTATATTACTTTGGGCAGGATGGTCATTTTTACTACAGTTAGTCTTCCAATCCATGAGCATGGGAGATTCTTCCATCTTCTAGTTCTAGTATTTTCTTCAATCTCCTTCTTGAAGGATTTAAAATTTCCATTGATTGTAGAGATTTTTAGTGTCTTTGGTCAAGTTCATTCCTAGAATTTTGGGGGGGGTGGAGGCCATTATGAGTGGGAAATTCTCCTTGAATTCCTTCTCTTTTTCCTTGTTATTGGTGTAAAGAAAGGCTACTGAGCTTTCTAGGTTAATTTTGTATCCCACCACTTTACTGAACCTGTTGATTGTTTCTAGGAGTTTTCTGGTGGAGGTTTTGGTATCTCTTAGGTAAACTATCATGTCATCTGCCAAAAGGAATAGTTTGACTTCCTCTTTTGTGATTAGTACTCCTCTATTTTCCTTTTCTTGTCTTATTGCTCTCACGAGCATTTTAAGTACTATATTGAAAAGGAGTGGGGATAGGGGGCAGCCTTGCTGGGTTCCTGACTTTAGGAGGAACACTTCTAGTTTTCCCCATTTAGGATAATGCTGGCTGTGGGTTTGTAGTATATGGCTTTAATTGTGTTGAGGAATGTTCCCTCCAGTTCACTTCCCTCCAGACTTTAAACATGAAGGCATGCTGAATTTTGTTGAAGATCTTTTCCGCATCAATTGAGATGACTGTGTGGTTTTTGTCTTTCAGTCCATTTATGTGATTTATGACATTGATTGATTTACATATGTTGAACCATCCCTGCATCTCTGGTATGAATCCAGTTTGGTCATGGTGGATGATCTTTTTGCTATGTGCCTGTATGCAGTTTGCAAGTATTTTGTTGAGAATTTTTGCATCTATGTTTATGAATGAAATGGGTCTATAGCTTTCTTTTTTGGCTGTATCTTTGCCTGGTTTTGGTATTAGAGTGATGTTGGCTTCATAGAAGGAATTTGGGAGATTTCCTTCTGTTTCTATCCTCTTGAATAATTTGAGTAGTGGTGGCTGTATGTGTTCTTTAAATGTCTTATAGAATTCTGCCATGAATCTTTTTGCTATCTGTTGTGATGTTTCCCTTTTCATCTCTAATTTTGTTGATTTGGAGTTGCTCTTTCCTTCTTTTAGTCAACTGGGCTAGAGGTCATCTATCACGCTTATCCTTTCAAAGAACCTTGGATTCAGTGATTTTTGTATTGTTTTCTTTGTTTCTGTTTCATTGATTTCCACTCTGATTTTTGTAATTTCTTCCTGTCTGCTGGGTTTAGGATTCATTTGTTGCTGCCTAAGTGTTTTTAGTTGGATTGTTAAGTCATTTATTTATGCTCCTTCTGTCTTATTAATGTAGGCACTTAGGGCTATGAATTTCCCTCTCAGGACTGACCTTTTTGAGGCACTTCCTATTAAAGCACTATTAAAATCTATTAAGGTAACCACAGTAATAATGATAAGGGTTTTACGTCTTTATTGTAAGCACACCTCTTGATGTTCATCTTCCTGTCAATGAGCAAAGAGGGGCCATGTGATGCCCTAGTGGGCAGTTGTTGGAATCTTCCTTGCTGTTCTGGTTGCCTTGAGCAAAATGGGTCTGTCCTTGAAGGTGAGGTGTGTTTCTTGTAGATAGCAGAAAGATGGATTCAGTTTCTTGATCCAGTCTCCCAGTCTTTGTCTCCTGACTTGGGAGTTCAGACCATTAATATATTGAGAGATATATAGTTCTTCTCTTCAGTTTATTTTCTGTTTGCATTTTTGGTCTATGTTTGCATTTCTGGGGTTATACCTTCATTAATTACTCTCTCTTGCCACTTGGGACCACAGCCCTCAGATGCCCCCACTCTACCTTCCTCACAACACACCCAGGGATGTGTCTCCTTGGTGACTCTGAGTCCAATCAAAGTGATGATTAAGATTAACCACTACACCTACAGAGCATCCTGAAATTTTACACACATTTCAAACTTGTAGTTTCCTATATTCAACTAGATATCTTTCTCCCAAACTTCCACTTCCTTCTACATCTTCACCTTAATGGCACCATTCTCCAGACCCAAACCTAGGATGACTTTGTGAGTTTCAAATGTTGAACGACCTTCCTGTTCCTCTAATGCCAGGTCTTGCCAATCCTGCCAGTTTGTTTAAGCCTTCATCCTTTATAACCCCTAATGCAAACATGATTTATAATTCCTTCATTCTTAGAATTCTCCATTTCAATTCAAATGGCTTCTTCTATTCTTTCTAAAACCCAAATCATTTTACTTGAAAGCCCTCTATGGCTTACACTGCACAGTAATTCAGCAGCTGGGGCCAGAACCCCAAAGTTTGTACTGATGTTGTCCAAACCCAGATTTAGCCTCAGATTTGAACCTCTGCCAATTCAACTCTCTCCCCAGTATGGTCTGTACTTTCTGACTTACGTGTCATTATCCATATGCCCCCAGATAAGGAATTATCTATTCTCCAGAGTCAGTTCAACTGTGAGACATCTCTCATTGTGCCCTCTCCTCCCAGATGATCACATATGCAACTTTAATTTCTAATGTTTACAATTATAAAATGTTTCAAATAAAGCAGAGAAAATAGCATACCCCAGACTTCTCCCCAACTCAGAGCTAAGAGACCAGTTAGTTATGTTAGCTTTTGATCTCTTTAGAGAATCCAGCCTAAGGATGCTTTCACTTTCCCTTTCCTCATTCCTCCTAGTTTTGGGCTGTTCTGAAGTGCATTTGTCTCATCCAGATTCATTCTAATTCAGTTTCTATATTACTTTATTTACATGAAATAATAATTTCATGTAAATAAAATAATTACTTTATTTACATGAAAGTAATAATAAATAAATAAAATAATTACTTTATTTACATGAAAGTAATAATGCACCGCTTTAGAAAGAAATTGGGATCATGTCCTAAAATTAAAGATGTGCATTTCCTGAGAGTTGATGATTCTATTGCCCCAGCTCACCCAAAACAGACCAGCTGTTCATGAGATGCTATGTAGTTTCACTGTTGAATTATTGCTTGTAACGTTGAAATCTTATTGGAGAAAACAACTAGTAGCAAAGTAGGTTAGCAAGTAGACATAATGTGAATTATGTATGCAATATGTTTCTTAGAGAAATTAATATTAGTAATATAAAATTTACTTTATCAACCAGCTAAGCTACCAGTAAGGCATATTTATCAGTGGATGGAACAATGGGTTCCAAGGCCGTAGGCACAGGTTGTCTTGTTCTTTTGGAATGAACCTATTTACATTTGGATGATCACTCATCCAGTCATATTTCTCTGACACATTTGGGGGAAGCTGGGGAGTTTTGTTGTTCTCTACTTACCATACTTTCTGATTATGGTTTCTTTGCCCTTTTTCTCGAATTGGTTAATCATTCCTCCAAATTTCCCTAGTGTATTTCATTAATATTTTGTACATTTTTTTTCTTTTTTTTTTTGGTCTTTTCGAGACAGGGTCTCCCTGTAGCCCCAGCTGTCCTGGAACTCGCTCTGTAGACCAAGCTAGCCTTGAACTCACAAAGATCCACCTGCCTCTGCCTCTGCTAGGATTAAAGGCATGAGCCACCACGCCTGGCTATTTTGAACATTTTTAATATTTAGACATATTTAAACAAAACTTTTTTCTCTTGGTATCTAGAATTGTTTCAAGCACTGTCTTGAACATCGCCATTATTCCGTACCTTCTTTTCTCACTTTCTGCAGCTTCCCGTGTTGAAATTATGTGGGTTTTTAATTTCTCAATTCTTCTCAAGGTAAGAGAGGCTTGTTTTCTTTGTAATCAAGCAACAATTTACATTCAACCTCAGCAACCTTGGCCAGTAACAAGCTGTGGTTGAAAACTCTTCTGAAGTCAGGGTAAGTTACTCTTTTTTCCTTTAAGTAATAAGCTGTTAGTTCATGAAACATCCACCCTTGAGCTAAGGAAACAATGTTTTTTGCAGGAGATAAAGCCTGGTAAGCATGCTTCACTCACATGTTCAGTATGAGGAAAACCAAGTTCCCTTTCATGGCAAGCCTTTTTTATGGGAGGAGATTGGGTACAGGGTCTGCCTCTGTAATTTAATCACTGGTCTTCAAAAATTATAATGATGTTCTACAACGCAGAGACCAGGTCAGACTGTGAACTTACAAATAAAAAACAAATGCTTGCTGGGATTCAACTGGTCTAATGTTCTTTTTTACTTTTCTTTGAGTTTGTTTTCCCCTATTTTATACTAAATTCAATCAAATGATTTGTTTATGTCATCACCATCTAAGAATGTGTCTTCACAAGACCAAAATGAACCATGAATCACTAAGTAGTCCAAGAGAAAGAGAGTGAGCTGGCTCCTCCCCAGCATGACACAGCGGCTCCAGGGAATCAAGTATGTGTGAAAAAGAACAAAACTCTTCCAGAGCAGCAAGCCACAAATAATTTCTAAGCTTTGTTCCTTACAAGTATTTCTTCACATACCCTTTGGAAGAGCTCAGTGAGAAGACACTGAAGAATTGCATCTGAAGCTTCCACTTATCAGGGGCCAACTCTGAAGCCATTAAGTTCTGTTAAAGAATCAAAGAAAGAAGTTTGGATTCAGTATGTCATCACTTTATACATTTTTAAGACATAAATAGCCTGCAATGTTAGTCACTCTACAATCGCTATTTATTTATTAGTTTTTAATTTTATGTATTATTTATTTTTATGTGTATGAGTGTATTGACTGCATGTTTGTAAGTGTGCCTGTGCAGTGCAGCACCCCCAAAGAGCAGAAGGGATATCAGATCCCCTGGAACCAGGGTTGCAGATGGTTGTTAGCCAGCATGTGGGTGCTGGAATGTGAACCTGGGTCTTCTGCATAAACAGCTTGTGCTCTTAACCACTGAGTCATCTCTCCAGCCCTCTTCTATAAGTATTTTAAAGTCCCTAATATTAAGCCAGGCATTGTGGTACGTGCCTTTAATCCCAACACTCAAGAGGCAGAATAAGGCAGATTGCTGTGAGCCTGAGGCTAGCTGGTCTATGTGGTAAATTCCAAGCCAGCTGGGCTACAGGGAGATCCTGTGTCAAAAAGAAGGGGGAGAGAAGGAAGGAAGGAAGGAAGGAAGGAAGGAAGGAAGGAAGGAAGGAAGGAAGGAAGGAAGGAAGGGAAAGAAGGAAAGAGAGAGAGATGAAAGAAAAAAAGAAAGAAAGAAAGAAAGAAAGAAAGAAAGAAAGAAAGAAAGAGAGAAAGAGAGAAAGAGAGAAAGGAAAGAGAGAAGAAAGAAAAGGAAGCCCCTAATTTAACCAGCTCATACACAGAAAAGGGAACTTGGGCTCAGTGTTGGAGGTTTCAGCCCATGGACAGTTGGCCATTTACAAGACGGCATACCATGGCAGGAGCATGTGTCAGAACAAAGCTGTCCACCTCACAGTGGGCCAGGAACAAACAGGAAAAAAGGAATGAAGAGAACAAACCAGGACATGGGGACTCTACTCTCCCGTCCCCTCAGGAGCAGGGTCCCAGTGGCCTGAAGGCCTCCCCAAAGCCAGATCTTAAAGTTTCTATCACCTCCAGCAGCATCTCAATGTCAACCAATCTCTGTGGGGGTGTTTAGAAGACACTTATCTGAACAATACCCCCTACTGAGATCTGTGGCCTAGGCTAGACATATGCAAAATCGAGGAGGTAGATATCCCCCAAATATTAAGTTAATCCCAAAAAGGCAGAAGAATCTCATGAATGTAACCACTGTCCTGCCAGATCAGGACAAAGAGGAAGTCACCACCTTCATGACCACAGGCATGTGATTTGTGTGTTCTGCTTTGGAGCTATGCACCTGTGTCTATGTTATATGTAAATGGTCACACATGCCTTTGGCATACCTGTCTGTATGGTGGTCATATACATGTGCATTTCACTTATGCATGTGATATGAGTGTGTGTCTATTGTGTATCGAGTATTCTATATACATGTGCGACAGAAAGGTAGTAATGTCGCAGAGTCCTTATCACACTTACAGAGACAGTGGAAATGACAGAAAAACAGGCAGAGAAAGTCCTATGAATGAATGAATGCCCTCAAAATGGGTATTGATTTAGAAGCTGTTTCTATTGAAATTTCCCCTGTCTTTCCTATAGAGAAACTATTACACAGCCCACTGGTGTATTGAAAGTATGTTGAAGAAGAAAACTTCGTGTGGTGTCTGTAATAATTATGTATTATTTGTTATGTATCATGTTAACATATACTGTATATTATCATGTTGAAGGGAACAAGCAGGTTGTCTACAGTGACTCCATTTTAAGGGAGAACTCCATTCAGTGTTAGGACTACTTGGAGACATTGTCATTGTGCAAAAAGGCTAAACTAAGCTGGCAAGTGGTGTTTACTCAACCTGACCCTTGAACCAGTGGTTTCCACAATAAAAGGAGAAGGAATGCATCAACAATAAGATAACAGGGAAGACAAAAGACTGGGTCAAAGAACTGATTGAAATGGTGAACTTCTAAAAAAAAAAAAAAAGAAATGGTGAACTTCTGCTTGAAATGGTGAACTTCTGCTCGAAACAGTAAACTTCTGCATCAAGAATTTTAAAAGTGACTGAGAAAAAGATGAAAAACATGTTTGGCAGAATGCATGCACTCTGGTGAGGTTGGGGGGGGATAGGGCAGGCTTGGATCTAGATTTGATGGGAAATTTTGTATGAAATGCACAATGCTTCAGTAAAAATTGGCTTCGATAAAAAGATAACCAGGAAAGGAATGGGTCAGCAATAAGCTAACGGAACAAGAGACCATCTCCTCTGCTCTTTGAGATAACAGAGACCATAAAGGTCAGTTAATTAGAATAGCCTCCTGCAATAACTAACCCATGACCCACCTGCAATAACCCATTACCCATCAGGATCTGTTTTTTGCCTTTAAAAACCTGTTTAGATCTCCCCAGGGTCACTCCCTTACCTCCGTGTAGTGAGGAAGCATCCCCAGTGCATTGGTTATCAATTGGTCTTTTTTTCTAAATAAACTTCATGAAAAGAATCTGCCTGGCTCATTGGTGTTCTAGTGGGAACCCTGGTCCCTAACAATGTATACATGTAAACATGACTAGTTGTATACTAAAATACTTTTCATTGCTATCAACATTCAACTTCTCTCAAAGATCCAGACTTTTTGAATAAAAGTGTTAGATTTGATGAAGGCAAAAGTGCCAAGGGCAGGTTTAACACTGAGGCAGAGCCACAGCCTCTCAGAAACCTGTCAGATCCTGTCCCTCCTGCCAGAAGCCTCCTCGGCCTCCCTATTTTCATTAACTGCACTTTCCTTATCCTCAATTGCAACATCTGGTATTTCCTTCATCAGTGTGTGCTTTTAAAACTTGAATTACCTCTTTGTTGCTGTGGCCCACATTCACCTGTCTTCCCTAATAAAGGTTAAAAGCTGCTCTGCCCCTCATTTGTAAGCACCTAACTTTGCTGCTGTGCACAGTAGGTGCTTAGCCAACAATCGGTGGATGAGTGGCTGATAACTGAGCAAATAAGCATCAGTTGTGTGAATAGTGAAGTTGATAAAAGGAGTCCAAGGCAGGTACTGAGGGGTTTTGCTCTATGTCAGCTCTTGGAATTCTTCTCAGGGTTGGGCATTCATCAACTCCAGCTTGGCTTCATGGAGTGGGACTGATTCTACACCTTGGCTCATCTTCCGAGTTGTGACTAATGAAATCTGCTCCACTGTAACAACTATGAAAGGACACAGGGTAGATGTGAAGTGCTTCTCCATCAAGAAGAAACCTATTCAGTTGAGGATGAATGACCATATCAAGAAAGTAGTGCTATTATTTCTTTGGAAACAATAATTGTATTTGTGATAGAAAACAGAATACTAAGAACTTCAAGATAAAAAAAATCAGTATTTGATTTCTCCATTTTTAGTTTGCTTTTTAAAAAGATGTATTGTAATCTTAAAAATCATGTAATCATATTCTTATTTATGCCTATGTGTGTGAGTATGACAGTGTGCACAAGTCCCTGGAGAGGCAGGAGTAAGATGTCAGATCCCATGAGGGTAAAAAGGCAGTTGTCTGCATTGACAGGAGTGTGCTGCAGCAGCCCCCAGGCAGCATTGACAGCAGTGCTGCAGCAGCCCCCAGGCAGCATTGACAGCAGTGTGCTGCAGCAACCCCCAGGCAGCATTGACAGGAGTGTGCTGCAGTAGCCCCCAGGCAGCATTGACAGCAGTGTGCTGCAGCAGCCCCCAGACAGCATTGACAGCAGTGTGCTGCAGCAGCCCCCAGGCAGCATTGACAGGAGTGTTCTGCAGCAGCCCCCAGGCAGCATTGACAGGAGTGTGCTGCAGCAGCCCCCAGGCAGCATTGATAGCAGTGTGCTGCAGCAGCTCCTAGGCAGCATTGACTGACAGGAGTGTGCTGCAGCAGCTCCCAGGCAGCATTGACTGACAGGAGTGTGCTGCAGCAACCCCCAGGCAGCACTGACTGACAGGAGTGTGCTGCAGAAGCCCCCAGGCAGAATTGACAGAAGTGTGCTGCAGCAGCTCCCAGGCAGCATTGTCAGCAGTGTTCTGCAGCAGCCCCCAGGCAGCATTGATAGCAGTGTGCTGCAGCAGCTCCCAGGCAGCATTGACAGCAGTGTGTGCTGCAGCAGCCCCCAGGCAGCATTGACAGGAGTGTGCTGCAGCAGCCCCCAGGCAGCATTGACAGCAGTGTGCTGCAGCAGCCCCCAGGCAGCATTGATAGCCGTGTGCTGCAGCAGCTCCTAGGCAGCATTGACTGACAGGAGTGTGCTGCAGCAGCCCCCAGGCAGCATTTGCAGGAGTGTGCTGCAGCAGCCCCCAGGCAGCATTGACAGCAGTACAGCCCCCAGGCTACAGCAGGCAATGCCCTCTACCTTTATAGCTCTTTTATAAGTCTAGGAGCACAGGACTACTAGGACATTGGTTTCAGCTGCTGCCGGAGCTTCCCAGTGTGCCCAGGAATAGGGATCTCTCAGCCCTTGACAGTACAGTGTTGTAGCTACCAAGCCACACTTCTGAGCTCTTTGACCCAGAGGACCTGGCAGCTCTTTGGAGCTCTTTAAAAGCCAGGAACTGCTTTTCTTCCTCAGCACCCTGTTGGGCACTTCTGTCCTCTGATCCATTTTGTCTTCTCTACATCACGGTTCCTCTTGCCCTGCCCTGGTCCCGTTCTAGAACTGCTCAGCTGCCTCTTCTTGCCGTGACTGCTGTCCCAGTTGCTGCTCAGGAGGCAGCTGCCCAGGCCTTTGTGCTGCTGTGGCTGCTTCTGCGGCTCTCGGCCCCCAGCACTGACTCTTCTGCAGCTGTTCAGTTCATGGCCCTTGCAGCTCAGCCTTCCAGCTACTCACCTCCACCTCTGCTGCCAGTCAAGTCCGCTTGTCACTACAGGCCTGCCCTGCCACTCATCAGGGTCCTGTGGTTGCAGCAGCTCCTCCTCCTCGTGGCCATCAGAGCAACCATTTTGGTGTGTCAACCGACCTGCTGTCACCGCAGCTGTCGGGTCTGCAGCTGTCTTCATGGAACCAGCTCAGCAATTCTACTAAATAAAGGAGGGCAAGGGAAAAAAAAAAAAAAAAACACCTCGAGAGATGGCTTTTATTGGGTCAAATGTTGCCCTAGGCCTCTCCTGCAGCCTTCACAACAGCCTCTCTGTTAGGTCTTCAAGGAGTGCTTCCCCTCTGGCCTGTGTGGAAATGTTTGTGGATCATCTAAAGCTCACCTGGGCTTGTTACAGCAAACAGTACAGTAGAAGCTGTTTAAAATAGCTCTTGATTGAACAAACAACCTATCACCCCCACACACACACACTGGATGGTGGGGCTGTGGGAGTTTGGGCACAACAGCCTGCAGATTGGTTTTGCACGAAGGATGCCTGTACTCATGGATTATCACTTATAGCTAAAAAAGAAAAAAAAAAAAAAACAGAGAAAGATGCAAGACAGTTACGGCAGAATACATGATCTGAGATGGGGTGGGGGGGGGGGGGAGGGAAAGGGAAATATGCCTGATCTGAATTGGAAAATGATGTACGAAATGCACAAAGCATCAATAAAAATTAAATTAAAAAATAAATAAATAAAAATAAAAATAGCTCTGCCTGAGGCTGCACCTTCGGGAGCTAGAGCAAGCAGCTGAAACTGTTGTGGGGTTTTTTCAAGGCAGGCATGGAGTGTTCAAAATGGCAGTGCTGGTGTAACGGCAGTCTGGCTCCCCTTCCCTGGTGGACTGATTGGCTGCCCTTTGCTCAAGGCAGCCAGAACAGCAAGAAGGATTCCAACAACTGCCCATTGTGGCGTCTCATGGCCCCTCTTTGCTCCTTGACAGGAAGATGAGCATCAAGGTAAGGGCTTAAAACCCTTATTATCACTGTGGTTACCTTAACAGATTTTAATAGTGTTTTAATAGAAAGTGCCTCAAAGAGATCAGTCTGCCATTTCTGTCTCTGTTGGCCCCTGGTAGCTTCTATGTTCCCATGTCTTTGCCTCTGACTCTGTGTCCTTTGGACATAAAAATAACTTTTTTCACAACAGGATCTCCCTGTAGCCTCAGCTGGCCTGGAACTTATTATGTAGACCAAGCTGGCCTTGAACTCAAGAGATCTGCCTGCCTCTGCCTCCTGAGTGCTGGGATTAAAGGTATGTGCCACCACACCTGGCATAAAAATAAAGTTCTGGAGAGATGGCCTAGCGGTTAAGAGCGCCGACCGCTCTTACAGAGGACCCGGGTTCGATCCCCAGCACCCACATGGCGGCGGAGAACCGTCTGAGGCTCCAATTCCAGGAGAACTCCAGTTCCAGGGGAATCCGAGACCCTCTTCTGACCTCCGCGGCATTGCATGACACGGGTGCACAAACTTGCATGCAGACAGTACATTCAAACACATACAGAAATAAATAAAAAAAATAAAATAAAAAATAAAGTTCTTAATCACTGTTAGGCATTGAATGTATTCTCTTAAAATTCCTATGTTGAATTTCAAATGACAGTATGAGGAGGTGGTCCTGTGGAGACCTAATCAGATGATGGAGGTATAGTTCACTTGAATGGGATCCATCTCACCTATGAGTGCAGACAATAAGAAAATACCACCTGTAATGCAGGAACCTGGTCCTTGTCAGACACGGCATCTGCCAGGGTGCAGACTAAGAAATAAAGGCTGTTCCCAAACTTAGAACCAACAGTTGAGGGTCTATAGGCCCTGACCACTAAGTCCAACTTCCTCCCTCCACATAGCTCTGACTGCCCACAGGTAAGGGGTTTCAAGCCTCCAAACACTCTGGCTAAAACTTCATGCTCTGCCCAGATCCAACTGGGGACAGGTAAGGGATCCATAGACCCTGAGCCCCTGGCCCACACTGCTGCAGTTTCTGCTGGCTTCCAGGACTGACAGATAAGCAGTCCCCAGACCATCAGCCACAGGATCACTCACCCACTCAGCCAACAAACTCCAGATACACAAGTCCCGATGTGGAAACAAAACAAAACTGAAATCCAAGACAAAATATCTTCTTCAAAAATAACAATCCAGTAATAATGGACACCGAAGGGAATGAACTTCCAGACAAAGAGTTCAAAATTATTATTATAGCTATGTTCAAAAAAATCAAAGAAAGCACAGATGATCTCCGAGAGAAAAAAACCAAAGGAATGAATAAGAAAGTCAAGGCAATATAGGGAAACAGAATCCAATAATTAGAATTATAAAGAGAAGCCAGATAAAAATAAACTTAAATTCTTAAAAAGTCAGAAGATATCTCAAATTAATAACTTAATGATGCACTGGAAGTCCTTGGGGGGGGGGCAGACAAACAAAACCCCAGTGCAGAAGATATAACCAAAATCAGGGCCGAAGTGAAGGGAACTGAAAGAAGCAACCCCAAGATACAAAGAATCAATGAAATGAAGAGTTGGTTCTTTGAACAGATAATGAAGATTGACAAACTTTAGCCAAATTCTCCAGAAAAAAAGGGAAAGAAACTTCAAATTAATAAAATTAGGGATGAAAAGGGAGACATCAAAATAGATGCCAATGAAATTCAGAAAATCATAAGGACATACTTTAAAATCTATATTCCATAGAATTTGAAAATCTAGGGCTGGAGAGATGGCCTAGCGGTTAAGAGCGCCAACTGCTCTTGCAGAGGACTCGGGTTCGATCCCCAGCACCCACATGGTGGCTAAGAACCGTCTGTAACTCCAATTCCAGGAGAACTCCAGTTCCAGGGGAACCCGACACCCTCTTCTGACCTCCGCTGCATTGCACGACACGGGTGCACAGACCTGCATGCAGACAGTACATTCATACACATAGAAAATAAATAAATAAATAAATAAATAATTAAAAAAAAAGAATTTGAGAATCTAAACATACAGCAGACCAAAATTGAAACAAGATGAAAAAAAATAATTTAAACACTCCCATAACTAACAATGAGAGCAGTGATCAAAAATCTCCTAAGAGAACCTCAGGACCAGATGAATTCATTGCATTGCAGAACTTCAAAGAAGAATTAACACCAATATTACTCAAATTATTACATGAATAGCAAAGAAATGCTCCTAAACTCTTTTTATGAAACCAGTATTGAGATGGTACCAAAGCCAGATAAAGACAAAAAAATATAGATATTACAGACCAATCTCCCTGATGAACATAGATGCAAATTTTTATTATTTTTTTATGTGTATGAGTGTACTGTCTGCATGTAGGTTGATGCACCTTCATGGTAAAAGCCATGGAGCCAAGAAGTAAACAAAGGAGAGGGCTGATGCCTACATGAGGTAAAAACTGCTTCAAGGACTTTCTAAAGATGCACACAAGATTCCTCCTCAGCCTATATGTACCCTCTGAGCATAAGTGCAGATTTTGTAACAAAGTTTATCTTCAACATTCTTTCTTTTTCTTTTTGAGACAGGGTCTCCCTAAAGCCCCACCAGCAATCTGGCATCAAATCCTACATCTCCTCAATCCTTCAAGACCAGTGATTTCTGTGTCCAACCAGCTTATGAATATTTCTATTTTCTCATCTTAAAGGAGCTCCCCTTAGCTCAGCCTCTTTGAACATCCCATGCTTTGCTATGGCAGGACAGTCTCCCATGCAGAGCTCTAAGAAGGATTCCTCTCGCTGACTCTTATTTAATTCCCCCAGTAGCAATGAGCTTTGTACTAAATGTCCAAACAACAACCAGCAGACTAATCACCTCCATAGGGTCGATCTTACTGTTACTAGACTTTTTCAACAATTTCTTTAGTAAATATTTGCACAGTTTTTATATTACAGCAAGTGTCTTTCTGCATTCCCAGTGTTGTCTAAAAGTCTAAAAGAGACATTAAAAGTTTCAGAAGAAATTTATGTCAGCGCATAATCAACTCCATCCTAAAGAAACAAGTTGTCCATTCTGTGAAAATTATTGAGGTGGCCTGACTTCCTGTGTCTATTCTGCTTTCCAGTGACTGTAGGATCTCAGGACTCTGAGATGAAGCAATACAGTCAAAATGGCTTGAATTTAGCTCCCTATCTTCACTTGATCTAACTCCATTAGCATATGTAGACAGCCCACTTGAATGTCATGGAGGCCATACATTTTCCAGTTCCAGATTGTTCTAGATTGTTAGATCTTAATTGTTAAATATGTTGAACGTCATTCCCTCTGAAAGTAAATAAATGTTTAAGATCCCACCAAAACTTCAGGCAACTACGTGAACTCTCTCTCTCTCTCTCTCTCTCTCTCTCTCTCTCTGTGTTCATGTGTGTGTGGGTGAGTGTGAAGGTCAGAGGACAACTTTGGGGGTTCCTCAGGTCCATCCACTTTTTTTTTCTTCTTTCTTTCTAGTCTCTTTATTTTCAATCAACACTTAATAAAAATCAAGAATTTTAAAATAAACAATAGTCTACAGAAGGCTAGAGCGATCCTGCGGTGATGGGCTAGTGTTTGAGTCATGACTATGGACTCATGTTCAACTTAATACGAACATAGGAATTCAGGTTAGTGTGCTCATGTGCGTCCTTGCTCTGTTGGTTGAGAAAGCCCAAACGCAACTTCCCCACAGCAATGGGCATACCAAGAGGCCCAAATTTGGGGGAAATTTTTTATTTAATTTTTTTGAGAATTTCATACATAATTACTATATTTACATAATTTTCATCTCTCTCTCCCCCTCCTGTTCCCCCATGTGCCCCATACACACTCCCTCTCAACATCCTGACCTCTTCTTCAATAATTATTATTGTTACTCATATGTATACATATGTGTGAATATATAAAAACAATCTTCTGGGCTGCAGAGATGGCTCAGTGCTTAAAAGCACTAGTTGCACTTGCAGAGGACCTGGGTTCAATTCTCAGCACCCACATGGCAGCTAACAATTGTCTATATAACTCCAGTCCCAGAGGATCCAACTCTCTCTTCTGATCTCCATGGGCATTGTATGACATGGGTGCACTTACACACATGCAGGCGGTACACTTATACGCACTAAATAAATAAACAAATAACCTCTCGAGTCCATTTAATGGTGCTAGTATATACATATGTTTAGGGCAGACCATTTGGAATTGGATAACCCATTAGGGATTCTTCCAAGTCCTGTGTCCAAAAACTGTGATATCTTCAACAACAGGGTCTTCCCTTCAAGTTCTGGAAGGCAACCAAGGGAATAACAGCCTATAGTTTGGAAAGCCTCTTTGTCTGCCCTGGGTAACAACTTGAAAGGATGTTTTCCATGCCTAGCATTTGGGATTTTTTTTAGATATAAATATTTTATTTCTTAAAAATAGGCACCAGGATATTTGGAGAAATGATTGACTTTAGGGCTGCAGAAGGAAATACACATTATGAACTTAGAGCATCTTATACAACCAGAAATGAAGAAAGTGTAGCAAACATTTAAAAAACAGACAACAGGGCTGGAGAGATGGTCTAGCGGCTGAGAGCACTGACTGCTCCATCAGAGGATCCAGGTTCAATCCCATGGCTTTAAATCTAGTTCCAGGGAAATCCAACACCCTCCTCCGACCTCCGTGGCATTGCACGACACAGGTGCACAAACCTACATGCAGACAGTACCTTCATATACATACAAAATAAAATAAAATAAAATAAACAGACAACAGTAGAATATACATCCACTTTTTAATTTTGAGACAGGGTCTCTCGCTGGCCAGGAAGCCACAAGCTAGTCTGGCTGGTATGGTAACCCAGAATCCACCTGTCTCCATTCCCCAGAACTGGAATATAAGTGCATACCACCATGTCTGGCTTCTTTTATGTGTTTCAGGAATTGAACTTGGGTCCTCACACTTGCAGAACACGTTTACCTTCCCAGCTACCTTCCCAGCCCATGTACATTTCGTCCCACTCTTTGAGAGGTTCTACATTTCTTCCCTAGTGATAAGCATTCACAACTTGAAGTCCTTTAGGACCTTTTGTTTGAGTAGGATCATTTGAACTCTTGGGAAAACAAAAGGGACTCTCTCCCCAAGCCTCTTCGACCCTGACCATTGGACAAAGTACTTTCCACAATAATCACCTTTTCTCTTTTAAGTACAGAGACATCATTGCAGAGACAGTGTTGGCAATAGATGCACATCCTCTTTGCCTGCAAAGCCTGGTATTGGGTACCACCCAGCTAGCCCAGACACAGTGACAGAAAATGAGTGACAAATTGTCTAGCAGATGTCATAAAACCTGTAATGCCCTCCGCCCTCCCTTCCCATCTAACATCAAGAGCCAAACACCAAGGTAAAAACTGGTTCACTCTCGGGGCTGGAGAGATAGCCTAGCGGTTAAGAGCGCCGGCTGCTCTTACAGAGGACCCGGGTTCAATCCCCAGCACCCACATGGCGGCTGAGAACCGTCTGAAACTCCAATTCCAGGAGAACTCCAGTTCCAGGGGAATCCGAGACCCTCTTCTGAACTCCGCGGCGTTGCACGACACGGGTGCACAGACTTGCATGCAGACAGTACATTCATACACATACAGAAATAAATAAAATTTAAAAAAAAAAAAAAAAAAACTGGTTCACTCTCCAGAGATGGCTGCCCTCTAGCTGTTGGGCCACTCACACAGACCTGAATATATTTAGAAGCTGTTTTCTACAACTCCAGGCCACCTAAATAACGGCAAGTGATAGAGTCACCCAGTGCCAGTAAACACCATGCTGAACTCCAGGCTCACTCTGCCCGATGATAGCTGTGACACACAGTTTGGCCTCTTCCATAGGAGGGGACATTTGTGGGATGAAGTGACATCTTTTCAAAGTACTAGAAGACTTCCCACTGGCCAGAGCCTGGCTGGCCAGCTCAGCTTCCCGTGGGTGCACAGCTGTCTAAATGGAGAACAGAGAAATTATAGGGGAGAGGTAACAGCTCACTAAAAAAAAGGAGGCTAAATCATTTCTCCCTGTTTACAGGGCTGTCACCCTTGCAGTCCAAGGTAGAGGAAGCATGGATTCACAGAATTCCATTTGCAAATGTAAAGGAAGCACATCTTAACTCTGCCACAAAAAATTGCTGATGGCTGGGTGTGTTGGAAACTCATAAGGAAGAAGGTCACCAAACAGCTTGTCATTTTAACTCTTCTTTGGAACCTGCTTAATAGGGTTTTACATTAGGCCACCTGAACTTTAAAATTCTCAAGTTCAGATCTCACCCACAGAGCACCCAATCTGCTTTTACTCCTCCCTAAGAATTTCCATCACCAGCCTTCAGCTCTGTCTAATGGGGTGCCCCCTTCCACTAACCAGCTTTCCCAGGTGATGTCATAGAAATTGTAGGACATTTTGTTAAAAATAGAAAAAAAAATCATACATTGGTCCTATGAGTTACTTGTCAAAATAAATTCCCTTATGTGACAGCATTCCTTGATACTTCCCAGAATGCTACTTAAGAGCACCCAACAGGCTTCATGACCATCACTAACTGCCACCTTTAGAGACATTGAGAACTTCCAGGGGCCTTGGGTCCCAGCTGACTAATGAGGTCAAAGCTATGGATCTGGACCTTGTCTGAGGTAGAGCAGATGGGCTTTGTAGCATCAGGTGCTTACCTGGCCTCACCCGAGAGCTCAGAGCAGCTGAACCCATGCAAGGGTCAGGGAGTCCAGCCAGCTCTCCGAACACAAGGGGCTGGAGGCTGGTCGGAAGGTGGCCAGGGTTATAATGCTAGTGTTTGAGATGTGTTTGTAGGGTGACTCATTCTTCCAGATCCTCCAAAAAGAATTTCAGCACTAGGAAAGCTAGGTCATTCCATATAAAGTCGGAAATGATTACTGGTGTCCCCACGTAAGAGAGAAACAAAGAAAGAAGCTAAACAAGGTCACAGTAAAGGACATGAGATTAGCAAAAAACATCCAGGACACCAAAAGGGCAGTGCTGGCTTCGCAGGGGTCTTTGAATTGACTTCTGGTTAATCCAACAGGTACCTGAGATGCTGAGTCATCTAACAAATAATGTATTCATGACAACTGAAGCGCTATGCATATTGCAGGGTCATAGGTCAGTTACAGACAGACAGCAAAGGAAATTGTTTTGTGGTATGGTTTAGACCCAAGAGGACCTCCCAGTCTCTGCACAGACAACATGTCCTCTGTTTGGAGCTGACAGCCATGATCAAGTGGTGACAGTCCCCTGTGCTGGGAAATGCATTGGTGTTGGCCTGGCCTCTGGATCAGATCACTGGAGAACATGATCTTTGAAGCCATACCCCATCTCTGTCAGCTATTCACTCTTGTCTGTGGCCCTAAGACATCATCCTAGTGTAAAGAGTGACAGATAACCCATCTCTCCTCTTGCTCAGGGGAAGAGTCCTCTGTGACCTTGCGTTGGCCACTGGATTTGTGCTAGTGACATCTGCTCTCTCCAAATTAATCTCTCTCATCCTAGCCAGTCCCTAACTTCCTGGTAAATTTGAGAATTTCTTGGTTTCAGCCCTGATCCCAGGAGTCCAAGCCCTTGTTCTCTTTAATAATAGTTCTTGCTTCTGTCCTTGGTGCCTGGGGACACAGCACTGCTTCCTCCTTCCCTTTCTGTGCCCCCTCAGCAATCAGGCATACACTCTTCTAATCTCTTCTTGTCATTTTCTCTCCATCGAAGATCCTCACCGTCTCTCTTCTGTGAACAAAAGTAGATCCCCTCTCTTCCCGGCAGACAACGGTTGGGATAAAATCTCTAAGCTAACCCTGTGTATGCTAAAGAAGAAACGAAAGAACCTAAATCACTCATTTCCAATCCTCACTAGGACTCGCTGGCTTTTGAACTTAAATTTTTTTTTAATTTAATTTTTATTGATGCTTTGTGCATTTCATACATTTTTTCCAATTCAGTTCAGGCTTATTTCCCTTTCCCTTCCCCCCCACCCCCACCCCATCCCAGATCATGCATTCTGCCATAACTGTCCTGCATCTCTCTCTCAGTTTTGTTTTTTTTCATTTTTAGCTATAAGTGATAATCCATGAGTACAAGCATCCTTCATGCAAAACCTATCTGCAGGCTGTTGTGCCCAAACACCTACAGCCCCACCATCCAGTGGGGGGTGACAGGTTGTTTGTTCAATCAAGTTGATCAAATGAGTGTCCAGACTACATTGCTGTAGTTTCACCATCACCCCAATCGCAGCCCCTTACATTTCTACCACCCCCTCTTCCGCAGATTGTTCCCTAGGCTTAGAAAAAGGGGCACAGGTGAGAGAGAAGTGAAACAGTCCACTCTTCTGGAGCGTTTTTTTATTTGTTTTGGACTCTTATTTCTGTTTCCTTTCTATGGGCTGACAGTTGTCCAGGAAACAACCTTTCAATCCTACTAATGAAGCACCAAGCCAATTAGATATAAGTAATTAAGCAGCACTAATAGTATATGGTAGGTACTTTAGCATAGAACACTGTTTGGTATGTTTGAATCTAAATTTTTAACTACAAAAATAAACGCAACACATTTCTGTATTTAAGCCATTATGAAAGAACAGAGCTTCTTCATCCTTTATAGTCAGCCTAAGCCTTAGCATGCCAGAGGTCCACCTCTGGTAACAGACACCGTGGAGAGACTGCCCTTCCTGTGGGAGGAGAGGTAGGATGAAGTCAGGGCTGGGATGCTTCCCACAGGAGAGGTCCCTATCCATTTGTGGGTTCTTTTCTGGCAAAGAAGTTCAGACACTTGAAAAATATACTCCTTAAGGTTTACCTCTCTTAACCTCAATGTTTGAAAGAGAACTAACAGCAGAACCAACAACAAGAAAATCAAAACAAAGCCTCTGATAAGACAGCAGCTCTGTGAGCAAAGGGTTTTCCTAGAGTTTGAAAAAACATAACTGAGGGGCTGGAGAGATGGCCTAGCGGTTAAGACGCCGACCGCTCTTGCAGAGGACCCGGTTCGATCCCCCAGCACCCACATGGGGGCCGAGAGCCGTCTGAAACTCCAGTTCCAGGAGAACTCCAGTTCCAGGGGAATCCGAGACCCTCTTCTGACCTCCGCGCATTGCACGACACGGGTGCACAAACCTGCATGCAGACAGTACATTGATATACATACCGAAATAAAAAATAAAAAATAAAAAATTAAAAAAAAAAAAAAAAAAAGAAAAAACATAACTGAGGAAGCCTAGTGCTCACACAGGCCGGGATCCCTGCCGTGCCACCCACATGTCACTGATGGCGAGAACGAAGGAGATGGGAAGTTCTGGGGTCAGTGTTAAATGACCAACAGGGCATCCAGGGAACAAGCGTGGAAAGGAACAGGGAAAAGAATGTGTAACTTCCTCAGGAGAAGTGCAAGTTCTCCCTCCAGAGCTAGGCATGTACAGGAAGTGTCTGTGATCTACATGAAAAAGGAAATCTTGAAATACTTGTTGAAGATTTGAAAACTGATTAGAAATGTTAATGACTTCATTATTACCAACATTACTTCAGGGTAAAATTACTGCTGCAAGACAGTTCTCAGAACCTGAGACATAAACTTAGCTTACCTGATAGAGCATTGATCTGCATTGGAATGTCACTTTGCACTGACCCTCACTGCTGTGCTGTTGTCCTCACATACTCTCTGTCTGAGCTGGTGTGCATCGGCTCCCCTGTCAGCCCTTGCTTTGCAGAGCAACAATCAAGAGTAAACGAGATGATGTTTCTGAAGTACTTAACATGCTTCAAAAATTATTGAGTGCTTGAGAAAGAGGAACTTCTATTATTGTCGTTACTATTAATTATTACGTTCATTTTATGTCTTAACCCAGTCCTTATTTATCTGACTGGTTTATTCAGGAAGGAGCCAGCCATGGGTAGCCTCAGCACCAAATGAGGTAAGGTTTTCCCAAGATGCACTGAAAGTCTACCAGTTAAGTGATCATTTGGGGGTCTGAGAAGAAATTCACTAGCTCGAAAGGCTCAGATTCAGATCCAGTTTCTGTACAGAGTTCTTTCCAAATATCAATTCTGATAAGAAAGCCATAGGGTCTGGCAACTAAAACTTTGTTTTCTTTTACAAAGAAAATTAAAAAATATCAAAAAATATTTAAAAAATTTAAAAACTCATCATACAGAGAGAATATGTGTCTGGGAGACCCCCATCCCCAAGTGACACATCTACAGTGAAACCTCTACACCCAAGGCTCATGGAACACAGTGGAACAGAGAGTAGAGGGAATACTAGTGCATCACTCAACCCTCACCAAAGAAGCTTTCTCATAAATCAGAGTGTGATGCACACAAAAGGCCACAACTGGCTAAGTTTTAGAGAATAAGAGACTGAAGAATGTGTGTCCCTGGATAGGACTCATATATTAATCCTCACCCACCTACATCTCACAGACCATTGAGAAAGAGGGGCCTGGGACCACACACTCTTGAGGAGCAGTTTGCTCTGCAGTGTATTTTCCGATGCTCCATCTAGCTTGAGTGGTCCCTTCAATGCTGCTGAATGGCTATAGAGATGGGGACCATCTGA
Source organism: Rhizomys pruinosus (assembly GCA_009823505.1). Classification (NCBI taxonomy): domain Eukaryota; kingdom Metazoa; phylum Chordata; class Mammalia; order Rodentia; family Spalacidae; genus Rhizomys; species Rhizomys pruinosus. The sequence continues at coordinate 254,020 of VZQC01007176.1, read as the reverse complement.
TGGCTGCAGTACCCAGGAAAGCAAAACAAGCAAACATGTGACCCCTTTTCCAGGACATGCTTCCATCCCATAGTGACATGGTAGTGTGGGAAAAGGGAGAGATAGATTCAGTGTGTTCCACCTTCCCTCAGTTACATAACTCTGTCACTAAAGAGCCCAACAGAGCTCAGGTTCTAAATTAACTGCTCTGCCCCCCACTTCCCCTCCAAGCAGGGACTCTTCCTCCTAGGCATAGGTGGGGCTCTTCTCAGGAAGGGACAGTCTCTGGAGCCTTGTGCCCTTCAAGGAGCCCTCACTCCTGCCTCCATCCCCATCATTTTGTAACCTCCACACCCAGTGAGCATCTGAGTTTACTCCCCATTAGGCCAGATTCCCTTCAGATCTTCATCTATTTGGCATGACTCCACAGTCCTATTTCAAACAACTGCTCTGTTGGTGGATCCCAGAGAGGAGATCCCCTTCACCTTTCCACACAAGTGAGTAATTTGCTCAGGCTTGGCTTTGGCTTCTCTGATCTAAGCCATTTTTATATGCATTCAGAAAAGGATAACTGATTTTTTGTTTTGTTTCCAGTGTTTGTAGTAGGCTTATATTTATCACCCAGCCCAGAAAGTTTATCATACAAGATCCAGGGGTCGTATGTCACAGACACAAAGACTCTAAGCAGAAGACACCAAAAAGGAAATGCCAGGCAAAAAACTTGGAGATGTCTTTCTTCTCTTGTTTAATGTGCATGAACATTATGCCTGCATATATGTAAGTGCACCCATGTCATGCAATGCCCAAAGAGTACAGAAGAGGGTGTCAGACCCCTGGAACTGGAGTTATGCACAGTTGTAAGCCACCATATGGATGCTGCTTTAATTTACTTTCAATTGCTGTGAGAAAATACTTTAACCAACACCAACTTGGGGACAAAAGGATTTATTTGTCTTACATCTCCTGGGTCACAATTTATCAGTGAGGGAGACCTAGGTAGGAATTCAGGGCAGGAACCTGGGGGCAGGGGCTGAAGCACAGGCCATGGAGGAATGCTGCTTACTGGCTTGCTCCCCTGGCCCATGCCCAGCCTGCTTTCTTATACAATACAGAGCAATCTGCCCACCTATGGGTGGCATCCCACACAGTGGGCTGGGCCCTTCCACATCACTCAACAACCAAGAAAATACCCAACAGACATGGCCACAGGCCAATCCAATGGCTCCCTCAACCCAGGTATGTCAAGTTGACAATTAAAGCTATCCAGGACACCATGTCTTCTGCAATAACAGCTAGTGCTCTTAAATGCTGGCCCAGCTCTCCAGCCCTGAGAAGAAGTCTTAAGGTTGGTACTAAGCCTCTTTTTAGTGCCTTTTATGCTAACCAGATACCAAGAACCATAACTTCATTTATTTTTGCAGAACTGATGATCATTTTCTGTTATAAAAGTTATATAGCCTGGCGGTTAAGAGCACCGACGCTCTTGCAGACGACCCGGGTTCGATCCCCAGCACCCACATGGTGGCTGAGAACCGTCTGTAACTCCAATTCCAGGAGAACTCCAGTTCCAGGGGAAACCGAGACCCTCTTCTGACCTCCGCGGCATTGCACGACACGGGTGCACAGACCTGCATGCAGACAGTACATTCATACACATACAAAGATAAATAAAAAAAAAAAAGTTATAAAAGAATCACCTCTATCATGAGAAGCACAGCTTTTATCCCCCTGGACTAGAGACATCAGAACATGTTCTCATATGCTCAAGACACAAACCCTTGAATCTCGAGGTCCCCAATCACAAGGAACCTTGAGGAATTTTATTTACAGAATGTGTCAAATATGGTAAAAGTCACAATATTTTCAGTTTTTACTTCAAAAACAGAGAGCCTTTATTGGCTCCTGGATAAAAACAGTCTAATATGTTGAGGAGACATAAAAATATTTACCAGGCCACTACCTGTGACTACACTAATGTAATCAGTGCCGTCCCCATGTACTGTTACCACCTAAGATACAGAAGATAATAGAAGCAATCCATTAACAACGCCCACAGCATGCCAGGCACCATCCTCCCACCCTGCCTTGAAGCCTGGAACAGTGTTCTGCACAGGCTGTGTCATCCTTCCAACCTCATATATCCTGGAAACTGGGACCAGAATGTAGCCTGCTCTGCTAACAGAGAGAAGAGCTGACTCCAAAGTCCGTGTCCTTTACAAGTTCCAAACAAGTTAAGGGAGTATTTCAGCATGAAAATCTCGAAGGAAATGTTCGGTAAACTAAAGATGCCATCTCCTTCTCTGGGGTAAAAAATAATAGGAAATCCCAATAATTCTTAAACATTTCTCAAGTGAAATGTTTTCATCACTAATAGATCAATTTCATGGGAAAGGGCAGAAATATCACAGATCAGAGATATTTGAGTGCTGATGTGGTCAAGTGAATGAAGGGTAAATTCAGGTTAGTTCCATAACCCCAAATTAGCCCAAGATATCAGTTCATTCATCTGGGGAAAATAAATGACCCCCAAGCATCTGAGAGGAAAGCACAGCTGGAGCTGTCTAAACTCACCTTTCCACTTACACGACCAACTCATTATCTAATATTGTGAAAATCAGAGGGTTCCTACCTCAAGAACAAGCAGCTCAGACTTGCCTTTCTTCTAAAGAACTTGTTTGATGCTGCGGTGGTTTGGGTAATGACAGAGGATGAGGTCAAACAACCACTGGCCAAGAATGACCTATTGAAACAACAGGAAATGAAAACAAAGCTGGCTTCAGAGAGGACCACACTTCAGCAAAGAGAGCTGGGCTGGAGGGGCCTGGGAAGTCTGAGGGGCCTGGGGGGGCTGGGGCGCCTGGGAGACCTGGGGGCGGGGCTGGAACTCTCAGTTCACCTCACTTTGTCTCTGATTTCATCACCTTGCCATCTGATCTTCCTGCAGGATTCTGATGCGTTTGTAAGGATGTGAGAACTCTGAAGTAACTCCAGGTGAAGACACCCAGTGACAGATATACGGAGGTTGCTGTTCAAAGACAGTTGCTTGAAATGGTCAAGGAAATGGTGATTTGCATGACAGCTTTGATGACCACAGAATGGAAGAAAGTTTCAGTTCTTACATTTAGGGTTGAATTACCACCACCTCAAAGAACCTGGATAATTTTCTCACCTTAATGTCATGCCAGTAAGCAGTGTTTAAAAAAAAAAAAAGCTGGTCACTTGTTCTTCCCCCTTGTCTTTCCCAAGAGAGAATAAACAAAAGTCAGATGTTGGGAGCATCTTCCTTTGATCGAATTCTAGTGACTCTGCCATTTTCTCAGAAATCTTTGCTTCTTTTGCTAGAACAATTGGCCTTGTTAAAATGGTCTCATTCAGTCCTTCCTCAAACAAGAAAAAGTGCACTTGCCCGCCCCTCCTGGAGTTCACCACCTCCTTACCTTACCCACCCACCAGAAAACAAGGAAAGCAGCCCCCCCACCAGAAACACTTTGCAAGGCCAGTGGCCTGACTAGAAAGAGGATTTATAATTGTCATGAAGTTGTAAAGGGGAGTGTTGGGTGTGTCCCTAATCTCCTTTTAACTTAGGGCCTCAGTCTTATGTTCAAAATATTAAGACACTACATTAAGAGGAGAAATCTCTCAGAAGACCACTAGAATCACTTTCTCACATCACCAGAACCTCAAAGAATCATGAAGAATTGAAGTGTCGACGTGTGCTGCTCCACCGACAGCCAAAAAGAATTTCTTATGCACAGAACAAAATTCAGATCATAAAAGCTACTTTTAAAAGAAGAGGAAAATCCATAAAATGTGTTTCATCTGCCTAATGAAAGATTTTAGCTTGGTCAATAGTCTCCAAACACAACTGATTTAAAGCAAGAGAAATGATTCTGAGTGAAGAGGCATAAGGACGGCTTTTTACTGGAACCACCGTCCTCCCTGTGAATGCCTGCAGAATGAATCACTTGCTGCTGCGTGGAAAGAGGTGATGCTGGAGTAAACCATAGTGTGCACCCAGCTCTCACTGAGCTCCACATGAATTCACTGTGCTAATGATCATATTCCATACTAGACACACCTCCAGTAAGAAGGACATAGAGCATGGACACTTCCAGCTTCACTTCATCAGTCCATGTGCATAGTTCTGAACATCTTCCGTAAGGGAAGCCAGGCAATGCACCCACAGAGCTTGGAAAGCCCTTCTAGCTCCTTCCTTGGAAGCCTTCAGTTCCTGGCCAAGTGCTGGGACAGGTGGGCTCTTGTGACCTGGAAGCTTAGAGAATCTTCCAATTCTGCTTCAACCAGGAAACATTTCTTCCTGGCCCTTGGCCCATTGTGTTCTGTGCTAGGTTCATGTTAGCTGCCTTTTCATCTGATTCACAGACAAAAATTACATTCGAGCATGCGTGTGCACACACATGCACACGCACGAGTGGATTATCCACACTGGCTGTAGACTAAGAAAAGTAATCTTATAAAACTCTAGGAGACAAATTAAATGTTCTTATTTAAGAAGCACAACAAATTCTTTTTTTTTTCCTTCAAAAATAAATTATTCCTGGAGAATAAGAGAAGAGATTTTGCTGGGCTTTGTTTCCTTGACTACTTGAGTAAGTATAAAGTGTACTGAACACAAAATGTACTAAATAAATGTGTCCATAAAGTGAGGGGAAAAATAATAATTTTTGGAATAAAGTGGCTTACAACAACCAGACAATAGCTTACAACAATAATATCCTACATCAAATATCCTATAAGTGCTACTACAAACCTTTTATCCCCTAGGCTAAACTGAGTATATTATAAATGTCTCAAAGAAACCAGGCATGGTGGTATATGACTCTACATTCCCAGATAGGTTGGCAATGGATGCAGGAGGGTAATAATTCAAAGTCAACCTAGCCTATATAGTGAACTCCTGTTTCAAAACACAAACATTTAAAAAGGCTGGGGGTATAGCTCAGTGATAGTGTGCTAACCTAGGATATAGGAGGTCTTGAGTTCCATATCCATGAGAGAGAGGAAGAGACTTTCAAATAATATTTTAAAAGATGCATGCTGGGTCATTAAATGTCAATACGTACAGCATCTAAGAAAATGTTTTGCCCTGTGCTGTATTTCCCTCATGCGCCTACTTCTCATTAAACCTTCGCGAAATGCATAATTACCATGCAGGTGAGCTGACTTATCTGTATGTGCATGAAAGTATCACATCGATTCCTGACAGAACCCCCAGGGCAGAACCAGAGCACACTCATCTTGTAGGCTACACTGCTAGCACAGCGCCTGCATCAGGACATGCATTCCACACAGGATCATCACATCAGTCATGGGTGAACGTGCTCAGTCTGTCAACTGCAGCTTCTGCTTGGAAGGAGAGAGAGGTGGCTAGGAGGTACCATTGTTCCTGGCCAATACTTTCAGTCAACCCCTAGCATCTCTCCCTGAGATTAGCTGACTAGATCAATCCCAGATATACATTCCCCTTTATGTTTGATCTATTGATATACCAGAGTGTATCTATAGAAAATAGGCATGTTCTATTAAGCTAATGCTGATGCCGTCACTTGCAGTCAAAAGAAAATTTAGATTTATTTACAAATAATGGAGAATCTTTGCTTTCACAACCAGAGGATGGTTTACAACAATAATAATTCTCCAGCGAAGAAAGCATCTCAATCTAATACTAAGTAAGGTGGGAGAGATGGTGTATGAATATTGTCTCCTGTGTGCATGCTTTTCTTTTTAAATATTTTTTTAAAATTTTATTTTTGTATGTGTATGAATGTACTGTCTTCATGTAGGTCTGTGCACCCATGTCGTGCAATGCTGTGGAGGTCAGAAGAGGGCATCAGATTCCCCTGGAACTGGAGTTAAAGACAGTTCTCAGCTGCCATGCGGGTGCTGGGGATCGAACCCAAGTCCTCTGCAAGAGCGGTCGGTGCTTTTAACCGCTAGGCCATGTCTCCAGTCCCTGTGCATGCTTTTCTAACCACTGGGAGCAGACTAACAGATGACCAGCAGCAGTCAAGGAACCAGCTCAAGGCAGTGTTCATGGCAGCGGGAGGAGGGAGAGGAGCGAGAGGAGGCAGGCTACACCGAGGATGGCTTAAGCCGTGTCTCGTGCATCTCAGGCCACACTTCAGCACAAGCTCTAAAACCATAGGCTTTATATGCCACCAGACTTTGCTGTCTTCTTAAGTTAGAGCTCTGGAAATGACTTTATAGGCAGCGACATTGACAAGGAGGGATACCTGGGTGAGTTCTGTGATACCCAAATCATGGCAGATCAGTAAAAAAACACAGCTTTTTGGTCTGTTTCTCTCACATCAAGCATGTGAATGTGATTACTTTCTACTGTTCATGGAGATTTTCAAAATACAGTCAAGCTTCACTTACCCACCGGGACCTGTTTTGAGACATGAACTGGTAGGTGATTTTCATCACTAGGCAGACATCAGAGTGTATTAGTCAGTTTTCTCCTTGCTATGGCAAAATACCTAAGAAAAATAACCTAAGGAATGAAATGTTTGTTTAGTTTGGAATTTGAGGGTATATAAGCCATCATGGTGGGGAATGCATGATGGTGTGAGAACGAGGTGCTGGTCACACTGCACGTGCACTCAGGAAGCACAGAGGATGTGTGTGTGTGCTGAGCTTTCTTTTTCCCATGCCCCTTTGGATTTGGTCCAGGATCCTGTCTTATGATTGTGCCACCCACATTCAACACGGCTCTTCCCTCTTCAGTTAAACTTCTTCAGGAACACCTCTGATACTCCCAGAGGCTACCTCCCAGGTGATTCTAAACCTTGTTTAGCTGGCAACCAAGATTAACCACCCAACTACCCAAGCTACCTGGTAAAAAACTGCCTGTTCTCTTGGACTCAGTGGATCCGTCTCAGCATCTCTAGCTGAGTTATTACCACATCTTTGTTGTTAATGATAGCTGACTGAATCTTTAAATTCAATTACTTGAAAAGTTGTCTAACACACTGTGAAAAGTAGGTACACTTGGAGCCTCTGCTGATTGCCCTGATGAGGAGCGCTGAGCTTGCAGAAGAGGGCAGAGATCACGAATCAGCAGGACCCAGGACAGACAGGCCCTGCAGGTGAGCTATGTGATAACTTTGACAAAAATAATCATTACATAGGAACACAGAGCCCAGCAGATACTCCAAGAGCTGGATCAGGAGCAACATTCCTAGGGGTAAGTCTTTGGCTGTTCCTCACAAGAAAAGTGGCTGTGTAGGTAGATTTCTCCTACTCTCCATGGCCCCACCCTTGACGCCCTGTACGGCAGAGATGGTGTCTTAGAGATCAGGATGCCCTCATAAAAACACATCTGTCTATGGGAGAAACAACTTAAAATTAGCAAAGTCAATATTTAACTTGGACCCAGTTTGGAAATGTGGAATTTTCCATGGAGAATCAGAGCTGTCACCAGGAGCTGGTAGATGGGAACAACAGACCTGGTCCCCGCCTTTTGAGAAGACAGAAGTACTGAGAGTGGCCCAGGGCTGGAACAGGGATGGTTTGCCAGCCAAGGCCTGGAGCCAGGACCCTGGCTCAAAGATCATTCCAGAAAGGTCATACTACCACTGCTGTTCTCCTCCCGATCCAGACCTCACCTTCCATCCCCACCCCTGCTCCGGGCTGCACTTTTCCACTGCAAGCTTGTCCGCCATGCCTGGGCTCCCTTGTTGCTCCTATAATAAATACTTGGAGCAAGGAAAAGTGGCACACATCTGTAATTTCCACATTTGGAAAGTTGAGACAGGAGGATCACAAGTTCAAGGTCAGACCCTGACTCAAAAAAACAAAAATGGTGAAGCTTAATATAGGAGTCCTGTCCACAACCAAATGAGCTGAAGAGCCAACTATGGTGTTGCTGATGGCCCCACAATCAAACACACACACAATAACAGCTCAGAGATCATGTCAGGTGGTGCAGATCTGTGAAATCAATTTATTTCCACACAACGAGTAGCTTAACTAGCTCTGGGACTATGCAGCCTCTACATTGTGTGACATCATCTCCCAGTGGCCAATCTTAGACCTCCACACCATTGCATGTCATCCCAGTTCGTGGGACATATTCAGAGAAGGGATGTGCGACCAAGCAGAAAACAGGGTGTGCCCTTCATCTTTTGCTCTGCCTAGTGTGCTAAGCAGATTGGCAGCCTGCGTACACTCAAGGTACAGCTGAGTCCAAGACTGCTGTCCCATATCTCCCCTTTCTGTTTTTGCCTCCACAAGCTCTGAGAATGTGAAAGTGGTGGTCAGTTTGCCTTTGTTTGGCCCGAATGGCCATGACTATTTTGGAAAAGCAATAACTAATGTCCATGTGAACCCAATTAGCAAGCATCTGTGTCCAATTTTTGTGCAACCCAGGGTCCCCAAGTCTAGTTGAAGAGGTTTGCATACACAAACATGCTGATCAAATAAAAGTTCAGTCAGTTTTTGCTGCAGATCATTTTCCTGCTGAAGGGTGTGGCTGCAGTTTGTAGGGTGTTTGCAATGGATATTCCTGAGGCAACAGCTCTTGTAGCCAAGGATGATAGCTTCTGAGACTCTTTTATGATGATGAAGGGTGACTGCATGCTCCAGCTTGGTCTGCTCTTCCCAAGGCATGGTCAGATTCACAGGCAACCAGGCGATTGCTGGAGTCCTAAAGATATAAATAAAGTCAGTCCCATTGTGGGGTACAATGCAATTACAAATATGAACTTGGTGATTTCCTTCTTCCACCAGTTCAGAAGAGGAGTTAGTTAAGAGAAACACAAAGGTAGCCATTAGGCAGGCCTGCTAGGGTTCCATAATCATAATAATTGACTCCTTTCACAGCAGGGAGGATGGCTGAAAAGTCCCTCATATTGGTTAACAGTTTGGACTAAGGTAAAATTTGTCTGGCTCTCATTAGGACAAATTGATTGTTAGGTGCTGTTTCAATTTTCTAGGTAAGCCCCTTGGGTGGATTAAGTACAGATTCATTGCCAAAATCAGAGGCAGGACACTAGCCCAAGAGAATGTCACCAGAAACCGTGGGTTGGGCACTTCTGGCACCATCCCTGGAAGCCTCAGGCTCTGCACCTGTGATCCCAGTGCCTTGGGGTCCCCCCATGTCATCCTTTGCCTTGGCCTCCAACAGAGTGGCATTCTCCTGGATTTCTTTTGACCTTCCTGAATACACAGGTGTCCACCTCTGCCACTCTGAGTAGCTATTATCCAGCCCTTAGGTGGTTTAGAGTGAACTGGCAAAATGACTGTTTTATAATCAGTGTTACTACCCTCCTACGCTAGTTCCTTAATTAAGGTCTCACAGGTTTCCCCAGGTGAGACCTTCCCTTCTACTGCCTCAGTAACCCAGGTAAGAAACTGAGTAAAGTCCTCCTTTGGCTGTTGCCATGGTTGGGAAAAGGAATCAGGACTTCCCCCATCCCCATCCCAAGAAAGGGAGCTAGGCCCTCACTGCACAGTAGTGTACCTAGTCAAATGACTGATAAGGGGCCCTGTGGGCTTGGTATACCTGGTTACTCCAAAACCACTGTCCCCCTGGAGTTGATTTGTAGAAATTTGTACTCCAGTAGAGTGATTACTCTCTACCTGCTGTTCACATTGATCACACACACACACACACACACACACACACACACACACACAAAAAAAGCTTCCATTTTAAGAAATCACTGGGTGTTAAAATAGCCCAGGTCATGTGTTTCTAATTATCAGGGATATTTTCACTTTCATTTTTGATTTGAGCCTGAATATCTCAGGAATATTAATATGTTTCTGACCCAAACATTGGAGAAGAATAGTCACAACAGAGAAGAAAAGACTCAAAGCAGAGAGCCAGGGGGCACATTGGAGGAAAATGTCCCAAAGTTACTCAGCCTGAAGGAGAGGGTCTCTAGAAGAGGAGGCAGATTCCCATCATGGGGGTTTGTGTGCCCAAGGCTCACCAAATTGCTTCAGGTCCCTGTTCGAAAACACCAGTTGTGGGACTTCTGAGCCAGCAGTTGGACAGGCTGAAGAGGGCACCTGCATGGGGCTGATGGTCCAGGGGCCAACACTCAGCCATGGGACTGATAGTCCCACTGCCAAATGCAAGGTTGTGGAGCTGCTTCCCCCCCACCCCCACCCCTGCGCTGAAGAGCCAGCTGTGGGTTGATGGCCCTACAATCAAGCAGGAGCACAGTATCACTGAGGATCATGTCAGGTGGTGAAAATCCATGAAATCCATTTATTTCCACATAGCCAGTACCTTAAATAGGTCTCGGGTGGTGCAGCCTCTACATTGCATGACATCACTTCCCAGTGGCCAATATTGGACCTCCACACATTACATGTCATCCCTCAGAAAAGGGACTGCTGACAAGCAAGCTGACTTGTGATTTCTGAGCACATGCTAGCAGAAAACAGGGCATGCCCTGCATCTTTTGCTCTGCTTAGTGTGCTAAGCAAATTGGTAGCCTACATATGTTCAAGATATGTCTGAGTCCAGGATTGCTGTTCCACAAATATCCCTTTTAAAAATTACCCTTTCTCGGGGCTGGAGAGATGGCTCAGTGGTTAAAAGTACTGGCTGCTCTTGGAAAGGACCTGTACTTGGTTCTGAGCACCCACCTGGCAGCTAACAACCATCTGTAACTCCAGTTCCAGGAGATCCAATGCCCTTTACTGACCTCTTGGAGCACTGCCCAACACAGGTGCACTTACATACAAGTAGTCAGTACATTCATACACATAAAATACAAATAATAATACATTTTAAAATTACCTTTTCTTGTTCTCTTTTCTAAATGTTATAGCATACTTGTACGTGTATTTGTGTACATATATACATTATACTCTAGAATCTGCATATGAGAGAGAACATGCAGGGTTTTTTTTTCTTTCTGAGATTAGGTGACCTTGCTTAATATTATATATTCTAAATCCATCCATTTCCTGTCAATTTTTATTTCATTTTTCCTTAGAGCTGAATAATGTTCCACTTTATATATGTATTAGGTACTCATTATCCATTCAGCTGTTAATAGACAACTAGGTTGGTTCTATTTCCTTGCTAATAACACATCTTCCATGGAGACCATGTCCCCAATGGGTAGTGTTCACATGGAATGGATAAGAGGATATTATTACCTTACAAGGAAATCTGAATTTCTGAATTTCAAATTATGTTTGATTACATCTCTAGGCTGCAGTTAATTTTTGTAAGTACAAATAAACTTTAATTAAAAATTAAGTTTTTTTAAAGGTAGGATGTGAAAAATATAGAATCAAATTTGATTACACAAGTCTCCAGGGCTGGATCAGCTCCACCCTAGCACTCTCCATCAGCCAGGGTGGCACTATAAAGAGTCATGGGCCATTGTGAAGAAGAGACCAGGCTGGTGCCATCAAGACCTGAAACAGAGCAAGACTCTGCCACCCTCCTTCATCTGTCTACCTAAAACCTTCTCAACTTTCCCTAAAGCTAACTGCTTATTTCACTGAACAGTTTCCTGATGTCTGTTTCCTTTATCTCCACTCTAATCTTTATTTTCTTCTGTGTATCAACTTGGGTTTGATTGATTTTTCCTTCTTTAGTTCCTTGAGGAACATATCTAGTTTGTTAAAGGTATTTCTTCTTTTTCAGTAGATATATGTTATTTACAGCTGTCCATTTTCCTCTGAGTACTGTTCTTGCTGCGTCCCATAAGTTCTGGTGTGCTCTATCAGCTCCACCCTCTCTACCATGCATTTGGAGGTCACAGAAGACAACAGGAAACACATATGGTCAACAACCTTTCATTTTCCAACTCAGAACAGATGAATTTAATTGTAAACTGAGTTGTTTGGTATAAAGGAGGGCAAGAAACCTATATAAAACTTCTGCTTTCCAAGGCTCAAGGACCATTGAGGAAGAGGAAATGAAAGAGGAAGTGAAAGGGGTGGTGGATGACCACAGGGAAGCAGTTTTCCAAGTGGCTAGGAAGCTTCTCATAGGCACTCACAGCAGTGGTGACAGCAGGCACAAGATCCATGCAGGCTCAAACCAGACAAAAACCCATCATAGGAATGGGTAAGAAGCCCCAACTTTAGCTGAGGAACTATTAGCAACCAATGACTACTGGGAGAGGGAGAGTTGGTTTTCATTAAGGGAGTGACTCTAAGTAGATTGATTAGGCTCCCGTGGATAGACTTACACTGAGGGACATTTGGGGACACAAGCATGGCTCGATAGGCCTTAACATATATGACAGGATTTATGAAATCCAGTGGGGACTATGGGGTGGTGCAGATAGGGGAGAGGGACCTAAATATGATCAAAGTGTACTGTGTGAATTAGACAAAAATTTAATTAAAAATTTCCAAAGAACAAAAGAGAGGAGAACTGTTTGTGAATCAGATTTTGGTCTTAGAATAGATGCACTTTGTGCCCTTCATGAGATCTTGCAGTACCTGGGATAGAACTGTATGAAGTATGGTCAAAGATCATGACTTTGTGGATACCACTTCCAGGGTTGAAGAACATGCTTTATATTAATATTATTAAATTATGAATTCCACCTCCTCCCACCAATAGTCTTCTCTTGTCTAATCACTTCCAGCTAGTAGCTGTTCTGGAAGGTTGTGAAGTGAGACCTTGTCAGACAAAGTAGGTCACTAGGGGCTGACCTTGAGACCTTATGATGGCCCTACTTCCTGTCTGCTCGCTGCTTCCTGGTCCTCCTAGATGTGAGCAAACAGCCTCATCTTCCTGTTGCCACTGCTAGGAGCCTCTCCCACTACCAGGCGTTCCCTGCCATGCTGGAACTATACCCTCGAATTATGTGCCAAAATGAAATTCTCCTTCCTTCAATTTCCCCTGGAGCCATTCTCACTTCCTGGTTTATAGCAAAGGTCAAAGACTACTTCTCCACTCCATCCAGCCTCCTCCAGCAGCTAGTATGAGGCAAACTGGTCCCATTGCAAAGGACTGTCCATTATCTTGTAGCCTGGATGATTTAGCTGGTTTCCATGAGCCAGGGCTGAACAGAAGGGAGCTGGCTTTCCCAGGAACACTGGCCTCCTGCACTTAGAATAGGTCCTCACAGCCCAGCCCAGACAGAACCATCCCAGGTGATCTGAGCTGGAGGCACGTGTGCCTCTCTCTTCCAGGCCTGGCTTGTTTTGGAATGTTGCTATTAAACAGCTGCCACATCTCGTCTGAGAGGCCCCATTTCAATGGCTAGTGAAATAATTCCTGTTTATGCGTGCAGTTGCAGAGAGTCTTGGAACCCTTTGGCATGAAAAGCATCTCATAATACATCATTAATTATTTCTAACAATAGTCAAAGAGGGATGAGGACTCTCTCTCCCATACATATACTTTGAAAGGTGATAGTCAACCAGCAGCAAGTTGTAATGGGCGCTCTGCTTTCATCCAGTTGTTAGAGCACAGCTGAGAATGTCGCCTTAAAGGCAAAACAAATCTTAAGGTAATTTCTTGGAATGTGTGTCTGATCAGTAAGGAGCCCCCCACCCCCGCAGTGAGGCTGAACAACATCTACATATTTAGCTCCTAGGAACAATGAAATCTGGTAAGCTAGAGAAGAATTTGTGTTCTTTTCAGGCTATGGTGGTCATTATGGGCTGGAAACCTCAAGTGATTGTGAAAATGGTGTTCTTTTCTTCAGAATGCTGGCCAAGAAAATATTGCTTAAACTTGGCACCTTAGCCCAAATCAAAAGCTACGGATTGCCTAATCACACAACGTGTGTTGATAGCTCATTTCTGCTGAAAGGATAAAATGATTTCATAGGCAGCAAGCAGTTCCAGGGGCTTTTTTAAATTGTCTTACAAATGGGAGAAACTGAAGTCAAGAAAATCAGTCACTCACTGAGCCTCCTATTGGACCTCAGATGAACCTAAGAAACAGAACTTCTTCAGCCTTCCTTCCCACCTGCTTGTCCCCTTGAAGGATTACATTCCAGAAAAGCAGTGCCTTTAAGGGAACTCTCTGGTTTAGGTCAGTTTCATTATGATATAACAAGGAGAAAAAGAAAGAAACCAAAACTGATATGCTAATAAAGACATGCAGATTAAGCTTTGGGTAAAACGAGAGTGATATTACTTCCTAGAAATACAAAATTTAAAAATTTGTAATTAATTTTTTTCTGATACAACAGGTAGCCCAGGCTGGCCTTGAACTCTATGCAATCTTCCTGACTCAGCCTCCAAAGTGCTGGGATTGCAGGCCCGTACCACCAAGGCTTAAGATACTTCTCTTGATGAAAAAGTAAGTCATTAGAACTCCAGGTGGGCCCTAACTGCAAATCTCTAGACTGTTCACTTCAGGAAGTACTCAGCAATCATTTCCTTCAAAGCAAGTGTGTATCATCTTCCTAGTAAAGTTAAGGAGCTTGTCCTTCCAAAGCAAGAAGAGACATCTGTGTTCTGAAGATTCTTGGGGCTTATACATTCTTGTCCTTCACAAATGCAAGGAAAGGCATGGAGAGAAGCACCAGTGCACAGCCCTTGTTTCCTCACAATTAGCAAAGGATTCGCTTAGCACGTCTTTGTCAGACCCATTTCCTATGTGTCTCTTACCCGGCTTACAACTCTCAAAACGGTAACTCGGAGAGTTCTCCTGCCAACATACAAACTGTGTATTTGCTTAGCAAACAGTCAGAGTGAATAACGTGCTGTTTTCCTCCAACCTTTCAAGAGGTTGGATATAAAGTAACAACCTTAGTCACTGTTCAGAATGACAGCACAGAGGCCTTGTGTCTCTTGGCCAGGATTCTTGCCTTCCACATCCCAAAGTCAGCAGCCAGTGGCCATCCAGGGGCTGAGTGGGTGTCACACACATAACTTGTTTCATTCTACAGACAAGACAGGTAGCAAAGGCCAGGGAAGAAGGCGGGGCTTGGCTTACAGAGAACCAGGTTTGAAGACAGGCCCCACTGATTCAGAGCAGCTGTGTGACCTTGGGATTGGCTGTCACCTTTGTGCCTTCAGTATGTTGAAGAAAGAACAGGTGTCTTTGAAGGTCTGTTTCTAAGAATCTGATTCAAAGGCCACAAGTGAAAGCTTCATTGTTCCACAGCAGCAGGGACCTGCCCACCTCCCCTGGGGCTCCATCCTCCATCCTCTCCCCTGCCCACTTGCCTTCTCTTGCCAGGTGCCTACAAACATTGCTTTTCTTTTCCTTTCTCCTTGAATTGTTTGACTGATATCAGCACCTCCACTCTCTTCACAGTGTCCTTGTGCACAGTGCTGTCGGGCAGGGAGTAAAGGACAGGAGGCTTCCTCACGCTCTGGGTTCAGAGCCTTAGGTGTTCTGCCTACCTGTCCTTAGGTGTTCTGCCTACCTGTTCTTAGCCAAGCAGTGACTATGATAACCACATGTTCCTCCTCAAGCTTTAACTCACAGCTACAAGGAACATACTACACATGGAAACTACGGCAGAGGAAGGTTCCCAAAGCGAATAGAGGCAATGCTGGAGTCAGTTCAGGCATGCTCCTTGGAAGGAGGGAGGGCTCACCTCTCTTACTGCTTCTCCAAGGGACCTCAGGCTTGTGTGCCCTGAGCACAGCAGCCTCAGCCAAACAGGACACTCTGGCATCAGCACTACTGGATGGCTTTTCTGATTCAATACCACCTAGTTCTATAGTTACCTGCACCCAGGCTGGCTCAAACCCTTCAGGGGACAAAGGCTCACAAGAACCCTTGTCTCTGTCAACATGTTACATATTAGGTATGCGTTATGTGGGTGTTTTTTGAATGAATACACACATGAATGACACTTTGGTGTGTGTTTGATTATGGATGTGCTTTGGGGGAAAGGAGGAGAAACATAAGGTATCCTGGAAGATAGAATAAAATCTCCCAAGAGACTGTAACAGACTCCATGTTAAGAATAAAGAATAAAAATCCATATGTGATTTTCTAAAAATATTAACATCACTTTAAGTTGAAAAATAATTCATATTATCCGAATGGAGAAAAAGGGAAAAGAAAAGGAAAAAAAAAAACCAATAAGGCCTTGGAAACATTAATTGGTGGGATTTGTGGGAGCTGGCGAGTGATCACCTGTTTCCAAAAACCATTAGTAAAAAGTCAGTGCTCATAGATTTTATTCCAAGGGATTTAAGTTCACTCTTCCCAGGAAACTCATGTCCACCAGCCTTGGTCAGCTTCCTGTGGCTCTACACATGGCACCTCTGTCCTGACTACACTTGTCTGTAATTCTGCAGCTCATGCAGTACCGTGAGATTTTATTGTTGTTTGTTGTTGTTGTTGTGCTCTTTTTCAGGTAGGATATTGCTTTTTCCCTACAGTCAGCTGCTTTCCTCCCTGGAAGGGAGGAAAAGCTGTGAGGGCCTGTTTAAGTTTAGAAAACATGGCATAGATATGGATTTCCAGCTTAAGCCAAGATGGCTGACGCTAGATATGCACAGGACTGTGAGTCAGCACAAAATGACTGACACCAGATATCTGGGGACTCCAAAAGTAAACAATGGTGTAAGCTATCATATAGCCAGTTTTGGCAAGAAGCCACCTTTGTGTGATTTCCTATAAAAGGTTCTTGTGACCAAGGGCATGTGTGCTCTTGCCTTGTGGCTGCCTGCCCAGGGTCCTGTGTATCCTCGCCTGGAGAAAATGAAGCATGTCTCATTTGCCAGAGGCTCCATGCAGTTTTTAGTCTCCTGATTCCTGGTGACCCTCTGTTCCTGGCCCCTGGAGTTGGCCTCCACATACTCCTGTTTCTCTTTTGCCCTCTCACTCGGTCCAATAACATCCCTTGGAAGTTCTCACCAGTAATAAAGCAACAACAGGTTCATGTGCAAACCGCTCTTCCTGTGATCCTAGGCTGCTTCCCTCTGGAAACAATGGTCTGTAAAGACAAACAGTAACAAGCATCAGGAAGATGAGTTTACACCATGGCTAAATAAAAAGACCTTTTTGAAATAGTTCACTCCAAGTCAAGCTAAATAGAAACATCTCTTTGGTGAGAAATAAATACATAGATACAATGTTGGAGGTAATCATTTGGGTAGATAGCATAAAATGAAATTGATGATGAATACATAATTGGCAAATCTTTGTGATGACTGCACAAATGTCCATTTTCCTGTGTTCTCTTGATTTGTGAGGCTTGAAAAGTGTCTCAGAGAAGAGGAAGATGAAACTATTATGCCATGGTAACCGAACATGCCTTAAAAAGCAAAAGGCACAGGCATGGTCCAGAGGTCTTTCACATTTCATTCACAACAGTCATATCTTGTTGTCAGAGGTCTGACTTCAGGGATAGGACTGCACACTGTCTCTGGACATTTCCTTCCAAGGCAGTGCTATATAAGCTTTAATGCATGTTATAAGTGAACACAAAACTCGGAGATGGCTCTTCTCCAAGCCACACAGCTAGGAGACAGATGGCAGGCTAGAGAATCCACAGCTGAGGTGGGAGAGCTGGGTCTGTGCTGTAGCAGCAGCAAGGCAGAACTGTGGAGCTGTCCTCACTCTGCCAGCCCGAGTTTTGTGACGCCTGGTACCAGGACTACAGCGTTCCCTACATTCACATAATAGAACTAACCGGGACAAATGAACTTCATCTATGGCTAATTCTCCCTCCAAATGAATTAGCCATTTGGCTAATGTTCACAGCACACCAAAGCTATTCTGGTCAATGCGCTCCACTACAATCTCACTATAGTAAAGAGATGACAAATAATGAGACCTAAGAAGCAAAGGTAACTTGGGTTTCTAGTCACCCAGAACTGATGTATCTACGAGACAGTGGTGGGATGATGCCTCGGAAATACTGATTTTGATTTCTTTGGTTGTCTGTTCTCTTCACGTAGGCCTGGGCAAAGCTCAGGAAAACAGAATTCCTATTACCCCACATCATTTGGGAGAAAATATAAATGAATCTGAAAATCAGGGCTGGCTTAGCATACCTGCCTGCCCTATGGCTCAGCATTTTGCATCCTCAGGGATGAAAAAGCCCCCTACCTATAATGGTTCCAGAATAAAAGCAGTGACTGAAACAGACTCCCCTGACATACCGCTGCGCTCAGACAGGAGGCAGGAAGATGGCCAGACCAGGTGTAAGAAGGGGCGAACAGTCCCGTGCTGGCTCGTGGTCCCCTGATCCAGGTCCAGAGTGCTTCCCAGACACTCCCCCAGGAGCCCCTCTTCTGCACAGCTTGCATTCACAGCTGAGGGCCTCAAAGGACCTGGCCCAGCATGTTGGTTTGTGTCTATGCCAGCTGGTTGTCAACTGATGCCACACTGATTGACAAATATTTTGCTTATTGCCCTGGGCTAGGCCTAGGTTACTGTCTCCATAGTGTGCTTCCTGGATGCGAGAGAATTCACAGCCTCCACACCAGACAGAGAGGTGAGAGCCTGGTAACTTTTTCCAGAGGGAAAAGTGCCCAAAGAGAAAGCACTCAGGAGGCTGGGGCTCTTGTTCCAAAGGGAAAGCCTTTATCTTTGTGGGAGCAAGTTATCTGTTACCAGCTGAAGGAAATATTTCAGCGTGGGGGATGAGTCTATGAAAGCCAACTTGGCACACTTTCAAAGGCTGGAGGATGTACACAGACAGGGTCATATAAACTAATGTGACACTTCCTGGGGTCAAGAGCTCTGTAGTAATCGGTAAGAATCAGAGATGATGTTTTAGCAGCCAATACCAGTTGAGAAGGGCAAGAGACAGAAAGCGAAGGAAACAGAACAAATGAAGCAGAATTCAGGCTCTCAGATGAAGGGGCAACAGAGTGCGTGCGGAGGAGGTGCTGTCTGCAGCACCATCAGCATGTGGGCAGACTGATTATAGACAGAAATGGGTCTTGGAGCATAGAAGTGACGATGTGTGTGATCACAACTTACAGGAGGGCAGCTGAAGCAGTGAGGCCAAAGGCAACTGTCTTTTGGAAGCACGTGGTATGTGTCTTACCACCCAGAGGTCTGCCATCTCTTGTTCTTCCTCAATGTTTGTCCTGAGGTCCTCTGAGTGTAAAGGGCCTGCAAAGCCTTCTCAGCTCGTCCTTCCCAGCAGAATACATAAATGAGAGTGAACTCAAGCAGGAACAGGCAGACAGACAGCTCCATAATGTCCCACAGAGATTTTGAAGTTGATCCATGCCTGTTTCAACAGCACACTGCCCTCTACCCACAGCCAGAGGTTCCCTATCAGTGGATGCATTCATCTATGTTTCAAAATTATTACAAAAAGCTTACATATGTACTAAGCAGGTCTCCATGCTTCTTGTCATGATTCTCTGAAGCTATACAATATGACAGCTATTGGGCTGGGTCAATAGTTCTTAGATCAGTCATCAAAGTGTTCGCCTTGCAAGCATGAGGACCTGGGTTATGTCTACAGAACACACATTAAAAAGCCGGATGTATAAGCTAGTGCTGGGCAGGTAGAGACAGGAAGATCTTTTGTGCTTGCTAGGCAGTCAGTCTAGCCTAATTGGTAAGTTCTAAGCCAACAATAGAAACTATATGGGGGCTGGAGAGATGGCCTAGTGGTTAAGCACGCCAACTGCTCTTGCAGAGGACCTGGGTTCAATTCCCAGCCCCCACATGGCTGCTGAGAACCATCTTTAACTCCAGTTCCAGGGGAATCTGACTCCCTCTTCTGACCTCCACAGCATTACACAACATGGGTGCACAAACCTACGTGCAGACAGTACATTCATACACATAAAAAAAGTTTTTTAAAAAAGAAACTATATTAAAAAAGAAGTGGACAGTTCCTGGGAAACAACACCCAAGGTTGTCCTCTGGCCTTTATTCATAGTGCATACATGTGAAAATACACACATAGACACACACACACACACACACACACACACACACACATAAAAGACCAATATGACAATCTTATGAACTATTTGCATTATATGAAGCTTTATGAGTCATCTAGGGGTGTTTTAAAACATAAGAAGAGGTGTGGAGATTATGGATTTACACTGCCACGGGTACCAGTGGCTTAAGCATCTGTGATTTTATTATCTCTGCAGAAATTTTTATAATTTGATATTTCAGGAGATCCTGGGGTCAGTCCTCCACAGATAATGGGAACAACTGCATCAGTAGAGAGAGGCCAAAGGCATCCATCAGTGCTTCATCAGCACCATCTCCTCAACAGCAAACTGAATGAAATATGATTCACACATGAATGGGTATTGCACTATGAAATTATAGGCAATTCTTACTTTGAACCAAAGTCAGATGTGTTTAAAAGCTGAGGCTTAGACAGGGAGAGAGAAGGGAGAGATAAATAATGCCTAGCTAGTGTAAAAACCCAGAGGGAATCATATTATTCTAAAAACGCACTGACAAATTACACAGACAATATCTCTACATGAGTCTGTGTGTATAGCTGAAGGCTACATAACAAGAAATAGTGCCAGGCAGGCGAAACCTTCTTTTGAGTTGTTGGCTAGGGTTGTCCAAGAAACTCCTAAAATTATACAGGCTACTGCCACAGTCCTTGACTGCCTCCCAGCTATCTAATTGAACTTAGAGCCCACTCAATGGGAGGAAACTCATGTGTGGTATTATAAACAAAGCCAAATACAAATTATCATAGATCTTAGAGGACACCTCAAAACTGTCACATCCCTAGACAAATGAAAATTTTAACTATGTGCAAAACACATGTCCTTTTAGTTACAGACAAGTATCCCAGTCTTCATTCATCTAAAAGTATAACTCAATGTTAAGTTTGTAAGATTAACCCTCATTCCAATCTTGAAATCAAAGAGAAGGTGCTGCCTGTAACCAGACAGGTTGAATAATATATGAAGACACATCTGAAATAGAAAATGTTATTGGCCATAATTGCTAATCTTCGTGAGATTCATGGGCGCTTAAAGTTACCAAGACAGCAGAAAGGGTGTGTGTGTGTGTGTGTGTGTGTGTGTGTGTGTGTGTGTGTATGTGTGTGTGTGTGTGGCTATGTGTGTGTGGTGGGGTGCGTGTGTAGGTGGTGAACCTTCAGTCGGAGGCAGGGAAATGTGAGAATGCCCTGGTGACAGAGGATTTGAATGAGAGGCTGTGAAATTTACTACAAAATGGCTTCTTTTGCACCAGACAGAGACTACTACAAAGTACCAGAACTGGTCATACACAAATATTGTCTGTGAATTGCCCAAGCCAAGTAATACATCTACAATTCAACCTCTACATGTAAGGTCATGGGACATAGAAAGGGGTAAAGAGGACACTAATGAACCTCCCATTTCTCATTAATGAAGCCTCTTCATGCAACAGAGGGTCAGGAAAACAAGAGGTTATAAATGGCCAAAGTACAGAGAATTAGAGTCTGCAGAGTGGGTCCTTGGACAGGACTCCTGTATCAAACTCCAACCTCCCAGGGCTCAGGGACCATTGCAGAAGAGGATGCAGGAAGATTGTAAGAGCCAGGAAGGAGGTGTATGACTATATAGAAATAAACTCCTACAAGGTTCTGAAATACACAAAAATTCAACAAGAAATTTACACAAAAAAACAAAACACCCCAAACAGCAGCTGCTTTGGCGCTTCCTGAACAGATCATGAACAGGTTAGCCAAGATGTCTGCACTTAGAACCAGAATCATCCAGTCGAAACCGAAATGTGATCTGTGTGAAAAATTTAAATATGGAAGAGAGCAAAGAAACTTTAAGACAAGTGCATGATCACTTTGTAACAAGGAAGTAGGGCTGGTTGCCTCCAAGGCAAGATAGTCACCAGGAAAGCAATGAGACATCAGCCATATGCCACATTCAGTCTGCATAACCCATCTCCAAAACTGTGGGCTCCTGTCTCATTCTTCCTCATTCCATGTAACAGAGAATTAACTTTCATTGCTTAAATTCATAGCCTAAAACTGTATTGGGGGGTGGGTGGGCAGAAGACTTAGTCAGCATCGGTATAGTGGCTGCCGACCAAGCATCAAGAGCTGAGTTCAGATACCCCACTTCCATATAAAAGACAATCCTGGTGGTGCTGGTGGTATTCCTCTGTGACCCTAGCAGTGGTTGGAGTTGGGGAGAAGGGATGGGGGGGGGGATCCCAGAGCTAACTGGCTATCCAGCCTTAATGAAACACTGTACTGCATGAAGGTTTGGTGATAAACCCTGTCTGAAGATATGGAGTGATAGAGGAAGACACCCAAACTCAACCTCTGGTCCCCACATATATGCACACGTATGTGCACACACAAGTGTATATACACATCACACACACAAAAACTGTATTGTGTTATTTACTAAAGTTTTCATGATAATGATATATTTATCATTGTTTTATGTTATTAGTTTTTGCATATCACTTGTAAATCTATTCTAAATGTGCCTTGCAGTTCAATTCCAGTTGATCTTCTAGTTTGTGGAAGCTATTTACAATCTACATGAGTCCTGCCCGGTAGTTAGCATTGATCTTGTGTACAGGGGGTTATGGTGAAGGTGAAGGCTAGCCAAGGCCATTGAGATTGATAAGGTATAGCCTGGAGACATAGAAGCCATGGATGGAAACCACCATGAGCAAGGAATGGCCAATCAGGAGAGAAGGGGCAGGTGCTCTGGCCCCACCTCAAACACCTTCCTGACACAATATTCATGTCCTGGGAGGTACTGTACAACTGCTCCACATAGTCTACTGTGAAGAAGGCTCTAGAAATTACAACTGAAGGTTTGATGTGGGGAGTTATTCATGGGTGAATGGAGTTTCTCCTGCTCAAGTGAGTAGTCACACTACAAGTCAAGGTATGCTAAGAAAAACAAATATTGGATGGATCCATAAGGAATAAGACCAGGGTGCAATCAAGAACCCTGACTGAGTTTGCCTCCACCTAAACACCTCCAGTTCATATGCTAGCCTGGTCCAGTGGAGCCAGATTACCTCACACACCCCTGGTAGGTGCTAATATCAAACAGACATTACCTGGAAAACGCAAGCTGAGGTGCACTTCCCCTGCCACATGAGACGATTGGGAGAAGAAATTAATTATCTTCAGTTAAAGTCATAGCCAGTTAGATTGTAACTTACATAACATGGGTCATTAGAATGGACTCTGGGTTTACTGCTGGTAAAACATGAAGTCAGAATGTAACTCACTGTCAAGTCTGTAGGACTCAAGCCCAACCTTGAAATCAAAGAGAATATGCTGCTTGTGACTAGACAGGTTGAATAAAATGAAGACACATCTGAAATAGACAGTACTATTGGAAAGAATTGGTGATCCTGGTGGGGTTCATGGACACTTACAGTTACCAAGACAGCAGAAAGGGTGTGTGTGTGTGTGTGTGTGTGTGTGTGTGTGTGTGATGTAGGGGTTGGTGAGACTTCAATCATAAGCAGAGAAATGTGAGATGGCTCTAGTGACGGAAGATGTGGAATTAGAGGCTATGAAATTCACTACAAAGTGGTTTTTACCCTTAAGCTACTGTTTTGTGTTCTGTTAACTGACTGCTTTCAATATTTTCATTTTTTTATTTTTTATGTGTATGAATGTACTGTCTGAATGTAGGTTTGTGCACCCAGGTTGTGCAATGCCAAGGAGGTCAGAAGAGGGTGTCGGATTTCCCTGGAACTGGAGTCAAAGACGGTTCTCAGCCGCCATATGGGTGCTGGGAATCGAACCCAGGTCCTCTGCAAGAGCAGTCAGTGCTCTTAACCACTAGGCCATTTCTCCAGCCCCACGTATTTTCATTTTTTTTATTTATTTTTAAGTGTGTGTGTGTGTGTGTGTGTGTGTGTGTGTAAGGAGCTGGAGTTACAGGCAGTATGATGAGCCACTTGACTTGATTTGAGTTATAGAAACTGAGCATGGTCCTCTGCAATATCAATATGTACTCTTAACTACCGAGCCATCTCTCCAGACCCTACTTTCAATATTTTAAAGCAGACAGTTTTAAGCAAAATGGGATGTGTAAAGACAGAGATTCATTCTGAGAAATAAGCCATTGAGTCATTTTCTCATTAGGCAGAGCATATGTACAAAATCCAAGATGACTTCAAAATCAAGGGCAAAGAAGGAGTCTCATCTTGTTTAAGATCTTAGGAGCTTACCATCACTTAGGCAGTGCTTTGGTTCCTCAAACCATGTGGCACCTGAGTACAATTTTAAAAGCACATGATTGGTGGCTGGAGAAATGGCTCTGTGGTTAGAAACACACACTGCTTGCAGAGGACCCAGGTTCAGTTCCCATCACTCATAACAGGGAGCTCCCAGCCACCTGTAACTCCAGCTCCAGAGGATCCAGTGCCCTCTTCTGGCCTCCACTGGAACCCAAACACACATGCACACACCCATATACAGAGATCCACTTCTATACATAATTAAAAATAAAAATCAAATTTTAAAAGAAAAGCACTTGATTGACATTTTCCTGTAAGGAAATACTGTTGAGAGAAAGGGCAGAGCAGAGAAGCACAGTGAATGTCGAGAGCGTGAGCCTAAGTGATCACAGAGAGATGCACGTGCATAATCTGCGCTTCAGGATTTTGTGTGAAATTAAGCCTAGGATTGGAGCCACTGACCACAAAGCTGGGACTTTATTAAACATGTGTTGTTGGAAGTTTGTGAAATGAATTGGATGAGTTCATCAAAAAGATAAATCTTAATCATCTAACGAGTTTCAAAAATAGCCCAAGAGCAAGACAAGTTTGGAAATTTTGAAGAGATACTAAAACAAATATGAAGTATCCAGCATTGTCCACAACCAGTGCCGATGTGAGTACTGAATGTTTGGGGCTTTATGAAGCATCGTGCTCTGTTTGCACCTTGCATGCTCAGCAGGGGCACTAAAGGTATGGGGTAAAATATATCTTCTTTGAAATGGATTTATCACCCAACAAGCTGCGAACTACAGTGATAAAGTCTGGTTTACTTAGAGAGAGGGCTAAGGGCAAAGCCAAGCCTCAATGAGGTTCCCGCAATGCTGGCATTTCCTCAGTGAACACACATGGAACTCTGGGAAGCAGCTGGGGCATACAAAAGCCTGCCACTCGGAGCTAGGGGTCTCTTGGCACTTCACCATCATGGGTGGAGGAAGCAGAATTCATGCCAGGACTCTGGGCGGCCATGTTGGGAAAGGAGAATTGCTGCTCGGCTAGTGAGTGCATGCTTACTTCCATCACTTTGTAGTCAAGCCTAATAAATTCTCTAGTCTTTCCTGAAACTAAGATTGGAGAGTCAGCTCATTGCTTTGCCTAGTAACAGGGTGACCTATAATGGCAGAGGGGCACAGGACTCTACGTGTATGGGCACCCCATGGGAGGAAATTTCTCTGCAATGAAAGTTGATCCTCCCTCCTCTCTGTCACCTGTGTCCCTGCTTCTGCTTTTGTGTGCTTTTGTGTGCCTCGTTGTCCCCCGCATCACTAGCAGGGCTCTCAGAGCCCAGAGGTGGTGCTGGCTCAGTAGAAATGCCACAAGGGTGACATAGTTGGGAGAAGACTGCCAGCTGGTGATTAAAAAAAAAAAAAAAACCATGCCAGAATGCCTGTGCTTAACAGTCCTCTCCAAACCATAGAAACCACACTCTCAGCAAAGCGTACAGAATGGATGCCCCTTCTGTATTCCAAACATGCAATTTAGGCGCATTTTAGCCTTTTGTTATTACTTTTCACTTTTAAAGTTGCCTTTGATGTTCATTTTAAATGCATTTTTATTTGATGAAAATGCTGTGCAAGGGGAGGTGGTGTGACTTGTCCCTGTCCTTTAATCCTTCTGTCTGGCCTGGATCTTGAACTCCCAGGGATGGGCAATGGCTCAACTGAACAAACATTTTGGAACACTTCTTATAAGCATGGGCCTGGGAAACAACAGGAGACCCAAGGGGGATCCTGACAGTCCCCACCCACCATCTGGGGCTAAGGTTAACAGCACGCACACAGTAATATAAAATAGCTACAGCCAGGTAGGTACAGTGAGAAGCTTCAAAGAAATTTCAAAGGCTGAAAGGGAGGCTTTCATAATGAGGTAGCTGTAATGAGTGCTCTAATTGAAAGCAGATTAATCTGGTCAATAAAAATGTCCTCCCAAAAGACATGTGCCCTGTCTCCAGAGTTTTCTCTTGAGTGGCACCTTCTCTCTATGTGCCAAAGGCCCATGACATGTCTCAGGACGCTAAGGCCCACCTGCCCACCAATGCTACTTTCTCCCTCCCATCATTGCTGGACAACCGTGCTTCACCAAACTGGCCTTTTGTTTCCACATACTTGGTCTCGTGTTATTGTCATTTTCCCGGAGTTTTTTCCTACACAGAGCCTCATTGAACCTATTTGAATTGCACTGCATTAAAGAATCTTTCATGATGATCAGTCTGCACTAAAAGCACTCTCTGTTCAAGCCAGCTCTGTGGGAATGACTTTTGCCATTGGCTCGCAGACATCTCTCTCCTTTTCTGTCCATTGTAGCAGAAGAACCCATCACAGCAGGAGAATCCCAAATACTGGCTGCAGACTCACAGATTTCAGAGAGGCAAAGATACAGGTGGTTTTCTTTTTTACACTAAGCATTGCTCCAAAAAAAGTTTCATATTTTATTTTATTAATTTTTTGCTATTAAACTTTTCCCATACATCATACATCATTTCTCAATCGAATTTAGAGTCACTTCCTTTTCCATGCCCCCCCACCCCACCTGAGCTCCTGCACTTTGCGATACATGTCTTGCATCTTTTTCTGGGTCTTTCCAGAGTTTTTTTTCCAGTTCTTTTGTTGTTCTTGTTCTCTCTAACTTGTATTGCATATATATATATATATATATATATATATATATATATATATATATATATATATATATAGTTTTATATATACATACATACACACACATATCACCTGAATTGGAGGATTTTCTTTTCTTTTCTTTTCTTTTTTTTGCTAAAAGATGTCATGTTTTCCTTAAGGAAGTGTTTGAAGGCTTCTCCTTGGCAAGCCCAAACAACCATCAATCTTGCCCTTGTGCTCCACACTGGGGTCTTTCCCTCCCATGGTCCCTCAAATGAGGTCCAGTAAGCACACATCCTGTCTTGATCCTCCTGTACTGGCCTCCATGATACAACCTGGGTAGTCCAACAATGGCAGTCTATACTCTGACAAGGCTGAAATCCCTGTAGCTGCTCAGTCAACAAGCCGGATGCCTCAGTAGTCCCCATCTGGCATTGAAGGTTTGGAGGATTCTTGGAGAGACATGAGTCTTCATTCCACACTGGAGGGTTAAAAACCTGTCTCATGTCTTTGAAGAATGGCAAAAGCAGTGGCAGCCACAGAGTAGATGCACTTGCCGGTAAGAATTGAAGACAGGCCAAACAATAGTGCTTTCTCTTTTTTCTTTTTGACTTTTTACTAAGATCTCAAGTTTTATATCTGAAGTATAATTTCTCAGGCCTTACTAATTATTTATTTCTGGTTTTATTTTTCTTTTTGATGCTTAAGGCCACACAGTGAGCCCAGATTAACCAAGCTTTTTGTTTTCTTAAGGTCAGTTGAGGATATGGTCCTCAGGGGTCTCTCTGGGTTTTTTTTCAGGGGGAAGGGGGGGAGCCCCTGGCTCTTTTCAGCTTTTCATTTACCAGTTTCATCCACTCAAGGACAAAATCAGTCTCGCTAGACCAGGCTTCCCTTTTTGACGCATGAGCAGACTTTCCTCTTTATAGACTAGACACTGGCAGAAGTCCCATTAGTGGATCTCCAAGACCTCCCTGAACAGGAAGACTGGTGACCCATATTTGCAGGACATTTCAAGAGATGCCCCCATGCATAGTCTTCTAAGACCAGGTTGACCTCTGAGGGTAAGTAACAAAGTTATTCTTTAGGTCCCTCGGCCAAATTGGTATGGGCATTAAGTATGGTCGTTAAGCACCCAGAAAGGCTAAGTTACACCAACCTGATACATCACATCTATACTAAAATTGTATCTTCTGAAAACAAACTGTTATTTCCATGTCATATTTCTTGATTTGCATTTTTCCATTTTAATTTTATATTACTCTAAAAGATGCACACATACCCACCATTGTATACCAAAAATCCGAAGTCTGAAAATAAATGGTAGGTTAGTTCTAGAACCTGTCTAAGGATTCATAATATAAGAGCACAGTTGTTTTCAGATCACAAGGACTATAACACTAATGTTGCTCAGTTTGCCTTACAACTAGGTACTTGGTACTAGCATCCACAGATGAGGGCTACCATTCGTCTTTTTTTTGTGGGGGGGGACTGTGTTACTTCACTTAACATAAAATCTTCTAGTTCCATCCATTTGCCTGCAAATTTCATGATGTCATCTTTCTTTACCACTGCATAGAACTGCATTGTGTAGATGTACCACATTTTCTCTATCCACTCATTGGTTGAGGGGTACTTGGGTTGGTTCCAGCTCTTTGCTATTGTGAAGAGAGCTGCAATAAACATGGCTGTACATGTATCTCTGTGGTAGAAAGAGTCTGGTGGATATATACCCAGGGGTGGTATTGCTGGGTCAGGTGGTAGGCTCATTTTGAGTCTTTTAAGGGTTCTCCACACTGCTTTCCATAGTGGTTGTACAAGTTTGATTTTCACTGCTGCTAATTTTCTAGGACTACAGAACAATTGGCCTATGCCGTCAGAACAGAGTCATGAAGGCAGAGAGGACAAGGATTCAAAGTCACAGACATCCAAAAGTAGGTGCCAGCAAAAGTGGTGATAGAGACCATCCTAACCCCAAAGAATTTAAAGAAAACTGGAAACAGATGTGCAAGTTTGTACATCTTCTCTCCAGGGAGATGCCTTCAGATCTAGCACAACTTTGGATTCTGCAGCCACAAAGGCTGAGCGAGTCAGGGGAACCCTATTTTGTGGGAACTGTTGGGCAGTGTGGTCAGTGAAGCAGCCTTATCTGCCTATTATTTAGAACCCATGTACTTTCAAAGCTATCAACACACACACACACACACACACACACACACACACACACACACACACACCTAACTACAAGAATGCTTTAATGTCGTCAAACACTTCCCTTCAAACATCACAATTATCTGAAGCCCAGCTTCATTTTCAAAAGATCACATTATTTACTTCTATACTTGGGGGTGGTGGGTGCACACATGCCATGGCATTCGTGTGGATGTCAGATGACAACTTGCAGGAGTCAGTTTTCTCCTCTGCCACGTAGGTCCTGGGGATCTAGCCCAGGTCATTAGTCTTGGCAGGAAATGCCTTTTACCACCTGAGCCATTTCATCAGGCCTGGAGCCCAGCTTCTTAAACTGTGGGTCCTGACCCCATACTGGGCTGAGGGACTGAATGTGAGTATCACTAAAAGGACTAGCAACAGCAAATGTGAAGTGACCTTCTCAATGTGAAGTGACCAAAAGTTAATTCAAAATCTAATGCATACTGCCACTAGGGTGTCTCTGAAGTACTTGCCCATGATGCATTCCAGTCCACTGCAGGCTTGGCTATGAACATACACCATGCACACTTCACGCTGTGCATGCTGTCCACCATGCAATACTAACAAGTGCAGCCTGAAACTGCAGCTCAGGTTCCAGAAGACGTGTTGTGAATTGCAGTGTTTTACTGTACATACAAAGTTTTCTGTTCTTGTGGAAACATAAAAGCTTAATTATGGGAAACCAGAGATTGTTAAAATTTTCCTACCATATTCATCAGCATGTACAAATTAATATATATATATATTGTTAGAATATTTGATTTTCACATCTTCTGCTTGAATTGCTGACTTGAGATTCATCTAAGAAATAACTATTGACTTGTGATTAGGACAGAATTTCCAATAATTTTTCTAATAGACTTGTTCTTTTTGTAGTACGTATTGAGGTGAATCAGCGATTACAGTGCTGATGATAATAAAATAAAACTATCCATCAGCTCTGAAAAACACTGAAGATGTTCTGTGCTCTGCAGCATCAAATATTCAGCCAAGATTTAATTCTTTACATAAAAATACAAATTTTTTTGCTTATACATGTCAGAGAGAGGGAGAGAGAGAGAGAGAGAGAGAGAGAAATATGCTACAAAGCACATGCGGTCATCAAAGTACAACTTGAGGGACTCCTCAGTTCTCTAGTTCCACCATGTAGTACCCTGGACAAAACTTAGGTGTCAGGGCAACAAGCACCCTTACCTACCAAACCATCTAACTGGCCCCTCCTTATGTGAAAATAAACACATCAGTCTCATTAGTATGGAAATTTCTTTTTCTCATTAAATAGTAGAATTCCATGTACCCCAACGAATCCTTTTAAAATAAATTTGATTATGGTTTATCGTTGATAAATATTTGATTTTTATACCTATCTTTATATATTTACATTCCCAGTATCCTATAAATTTCTCACAAGACAGGCTAGTGAGGTGGCTTGGTTGGTAAGAAGGTTGGCATGTTAGGATGCCCTGTATTGACATAGGAAAGCTGGGTCTGTCCACATGTGCTGTAATCCCAGGGCTGGGGTATAGACAGGAGGATTCCTAGGACTTGCTAGCCAATTACTCTACCTGAATCAGTAAGAAACCCTGTCTTAAGCACTAAAATTGAGAGACACCTGACACTGAACTCTCTCACACACAGGCACACTCGCACACACACAGACACGCACACACATAGACATACACACACACACACACACACACACACACACACACACACACAAAATCCTGAGAGAGAAGTGGTCAGGAACAGAAAAGGTGTAAGGCACATATTGAGTATAAGTCTGTGTGCATGGAGCACCGCCTTTGCTGGAGTCTGAGCAGTCAGAATATTCTGCATGGCCCACACCTAACACTGTTGGGAAAAGAAGCTTCAAAATGGCCCAGGGTGCAGCTTTTGCAGTGCCTTGCAAGATCCCTGCTGTGCCTCCCACTCCTCTTCAGGAATAAAGGAAACACCATGGTGGTTCAGCTCCAGGCACTTTGACCAAATTTCTACATAATAAAAACCAGTCTTGGGAAAGGCTTAAAAATCAAAAATAAAGTCAGAACAGTTGGTATATTCTGAGCATGGGGATGAATTAGAACCTGTCTTACTAAGTTGCTTTGTAGGTGAGGAGACCTCTCAACTTTGGGGAGTCTGCTGTTTCTTGGGATAATGAGAAGAAAATTAATGACAAGGCTGGTGCAGACTGGAATGCTAAGAGGACTCCTTCAGTTCTGCTCGAGAAACTCTGGAGAAAACTACATGCCCTGGAGACCGGACAGAGGCTTTTGAACACACTAGGAAATGAGTGGGTTCCCCTGAAGAAAAGTCCGGAGTCCTTTCCTCTAACTCGCTCTCATTAATCCTACAAGCTTCTCTCAGTTGACAATGGCTCTCTCTGCCCGAGGACATCTCTAGGGGTGTGACTTTCCAAGGTCTTTATTGAAAGCACCACCTGGAAGGAGTGATTTCCTAAGCAAAGGGAGGGCGGCTGAAGCTTTCACATTTTTGAGTTGCAACTGTTTTCTGTCATCGTAAAGAAAAAGCTAATCATTTTTTCCAGCAAACCTCCACCCCCTCTGTCTTCCTGCACAGACTATTATGAAATTGCCAAAGACCACACACTTGGCTTTCTCTGTTTTCACAGTTTTTAAAAACCATCATCAAAAGGCAGAAAGGAGCAGGAGTGGAGGATTTCTTTCCAGCACAGCATCTGAAGTGGAATTCCTTCAGTAGACTGCTATTCTTTGCTGGCTACTTTCCATGAGTTCCATCTTCTTATTAAGTGTTTATCATCTCGCTTAAAGAAAATGGAGACAAAAAAAAAAAAATCTCACACTCTGTCCAATTGGGAAAATGCCATAGACTCTTAGTCTCATGCTATCGAATATTCTGGAAATGAATTTTAAAGACTCAAAAAATTTAGCTCATAATGCTGAAAGTTCAAATTTTTTATAACATTTATCTCCATGTTAATAAGGAATTCGAAAACAAAGATGATTATCCATGTCTTTGAAGATGCAGAACCATGAATCCATCCAGTTTCATATTAGTGAGATGAGGCAGTCGGTTTCAGCAGAGTTGGCCCAGTGTAAGATGTTTCTTTTTTATGTGAAATTATGTTGAGAGAATTTTGAAATGCACACCATCTGAGTCACGGACCCTGGCTCAGAGGCAAGAATTCAACATAAACATTTTTTAGCGGCACATCAATGATGTAAAGTTTGTTTTCAAGGGAGAATAAAATAAATGTCTCACTTCCAAAACCAACTTGACCCGCGGAGCAGGGACGAGAATGTCATTAGATACAAAGTTAAGAGAAGTCATCAGAGCTGTCCATCAAGTTACCATAGCCCCTTCTCTGGTCCCAGGTCAGAGACCCTCTGCTAGCTCTCTAGGCCAGACCCCTCCCCTCTGCCTGCCCTTTGTTCCCTCACCCGGAACATGTATCCCAGCCAGTGACTCCAAGTCCTCTAGGGCTCAAAGTGCAAGGCAGCTGCATGTCCTCTTCTGTGATATTGCCCACCACCACCCCAGCCTCAGTTTCCCTCTAGCCTCCAACAAGATAGTATGAAACTTAACCCTCCGTCATGCACAATTTGGACTGACACTTATCAGACATCTTTGGAATTCCTGTTTATTTTCTCACTGATATTTTTAACAGCTCAGAACATCCATATTTACAATAAAGCGTGACATTTTTAGAGTCTCATGTTACCCTGAGACACAGTATGACTGTGCAGATCCTATTCCTGCCACAAGACATTTCTCTCTTCTGCCTTGTTTTCCAGACCTCACTGTTCTTCCCGGACTTCACTGTCCATTGTGGACCAGCTCCCGACATCTTCTGTCTTCTCTCTGCTTCTAACTTCTCCTGGTATTTGTCACTATAATTTTGAGTTTATTAACTTGGTTTTCTCATCGCTCAAATTATTTCATACTTTGGTCTCCCTGGTGATGTTTCAGGCTATCTGAGGATGGTAGAAATGTTCTTCTGATTTTCTTATAAGACCTGGCTATAAAGAATCAGTTAGGAGCTGCAGTGATAGCCTAGCAGTTAAGAGCACTGACTTCTCTTGCAGAGGACCCAGGTTCAATCCCCAGCACCCACATGGCAGCTAAGAACCGTCTGTAACTCCAATTCCAAGAGAACTCCAGTTCCAGGGGAATCCGAGACCCTCTTCTGACCTCCGCAGCATTGCACAACATGGGTGCACAAACCTACATGCAGACAGTACATTCAAACACATACAAAAATAAATAAAGTTTAAAAAAAAAGAATCAGTCAGTAGTAGGTAGATAGGAATCCCTGTCACAAACTCTGCAGAGGAGTTATAGTGATATAGTGACATAGTCACATAATTAATCTCCAGAGCATTGCTCCAGCTGGTAATGGATTTTGCTTTGATTTGAACACATACTGCTCTTATTTTGAAGAGTTCATTTTGTATGGGGGGAGGAAACAAGATGGATGGGTAAGGAGAAAAGTCTGAGGCCACTATGCTTAGCTCACTGTGCTACACAGAGCATTTCCCACAAGGTAGTGTAGAATCACCTGAGGCATCTTTGCTCGGAGGGTGAAGGTGCTAGCCATCAAGCCTGGTGACTTGACTTTGATCCCTGGAACCAACATGGTAGAATGAACAAGCTTCTCTTGCAGGTTATCCTTTGACCCATATGCACAAATCCTCACATATCCACATAGGTACACACACACACACATACATTCCACATACACACCACACACACACACACACACCACACACCACACACACACACATACCACACACATACCACACACCACATACCACACACACGCCACACATACATACCACATACACACCACGCACACACAATCCACAAACACACATACACCACACACATGCCACACACACATACATACCACATACACGCCACACACACACCACACACATACCACACACATATATGCCACACACCACACACACATCACACACACACCACACACACATCACACACACACCACACACACACCACATACACACCACACACACATCACACACACATACACACCACACACACATCACACACATACCACATACACACCACACATACCACACACATGCCCCACACATACCACACACACGCCACACACATACACCACACACACACCACACACACCACACACACATACCACACCACACACATGCATCTGCACTTTAATACAAAGTTTGTTTTTAAAGCTGGGACTATGGCTCAGTGGTAGAGTGCTTTCTTGCGACATGTGTTCTAGTTTACCTTTATTTTCTGTGACAAAAACACTCTGACCAATACCAACTTGGGAAGGAAAAGTTTTATTCAGGTCACATCTCCTAGATCACAGTTCATCACTCAGGGAGCCCAAGGTAGGAACTTAGGGCAGGAGCCTGGAGGCAGGAGCTGAAGGAAGCACAGCCCATGGAGGAACGCTGCTTACCGGCTTGCTTCCCTGGCCTATGTTCAAACTACTTTCTTATATAATACAGAACAACCTGCCCAGGGGGTGGCACTGCCCACAGTGAGCTGGGCACCCCCAGATCATTAAACAACGAAGAAACTACCACACAGACGTGACTGCTGGCCAGCCCTATGGAAGCAATTTCCCAATTGAGGCTCCTTCAACCCAGGTGTGTCAAGTTGATAACTAAAGCACATGTGTGGCCCTAAGTTTAATTCCTAATACCAACAAGAAAATTAAGTTAAAATTAAAATTCACAATCTCAAAACATCTCAAATTACTTAAATCTCCACAGTGGAATCAGGAATCTATACCAATCTGAACTGGCTCCAGAGGGATTCTGAGCAGCCAGTTTGGTGTAGGGCAATGAGTAGGTATTAGGAATCTCCTCCCAGACAAGCTCTGGGTTCAAACCCCCTTGTCTGATACTTCGAGTCCACAGGACTTAGGATAAGGTGTTTGAACTCTTAGATCCCTGTTTACTCTTTGTGATGACTTGAATGAGACTGTCCCCCAAAGGCTCCAAGAATGCAGACATTTTGTCCCCAGTGGGTGGAGGTATTTTGGGAGATCTTGGGGGGAGTGGACTTCCTGGAGAAAGTGCATCACTGGGGGCGGGGCTTAGAGAGTTCTTGAGCCTTGCCAGATTTCCATGCCCTCTCTGCTTCTTGTGCTGTCTGAAGATGTGAGGGCTCATCTCTCCCCTCCAAAATGGACTCTGATTCCTCCGAAACCATAAGCCAAATGAACACTTCCTTTTATACGTTCGCTTGGTTATGATATTTTATCACAGCAACAGAAAAGTAACTAATGCAGAAATTGGTGCTATTGCTTTGTTAGACCAGACACAGTTGTTTTGGGGAGGATTGTGGAAAGGTTTGGAATCCTGGACTGGAAAAGCCATTGAGTGCTTAGAGCTTAGTCAGCTGTTCCTGTGGAGCTTGGAAGTTAACGCTGAAGAGGAAGCCTGGCTCCTGACTTTTTAAGGGAAGCAAAGTCTCTTTAGGGCTGTTTCTGTCTAATTAAAAATTTTTTGGAAGTGAAACCTTCTGTGCTTTACTGGGACAATTGTTACTGGTTAGCAGCTGAAAATCAGCTGTGAGTAACAAGAGACCAAAATCAACGAGGTGAAATCTGGGAGGAATTTCCTCAGGGTCAGCACACAGAAGCTGTTGTCCAGAGGGGGCCCAAGCCTCCATCTCAAGCTGGGAACAGGACTTGGTAATGCGTAAGACTTCTGGTATTAAAGTGTGAAGGGGTCACAGAGAGCAGCTATGGCTTGGCACCCTGAGAGGACAGGAAAGCCCATCGGTAAAAATACAGCCTCAGTTGCAGTGAAAATCCTCTGGATTGCAAGAGTCATGGAGAGAATCTGAGACTTTGTACCCTGAAAGTGCAGAAAAACCCATTGTTGAAGTGCGGCCACAGTTTCAGTGGACACCCCAGCATAATGGAGATGCCGGAACCATGGAAGGACCACCAAGAGCAACATCAGGTGTGGAATGGAACTGGCCTGGGTCTGGGAGACAAGCTGTGTGTGCTGTGGACGGCAGAGTCACAGAAGTGGAGCTGCTGAAACCCTTTGGAGCTCAGAAGATCGTGAGTGAATCCCAGGTGTCCAGCCTTGAGCTACTTTGCTGGACTTAGGTTTTGCTTAGGTGTGCCCGATTCTTCCCTTTGAAATAAGACAGTACTTGTTTTGGATTTTAGAGGAGCCCACAGTTAAGAGACTTTTAAGAAAAACTTTGAACATTTGAAGTATTTTGAATTTTTTAAAGACTGTGGAACTTTTAAGATTATACTGCCTTACGTTATGATATTAATGTTAACATCATATCTTGGGGACAAGAAATCAAAAGTTTGTGGTTTAGTCGCAGTGTGTTCATGTGTCAAGTTGACAAGGGGTCAATTGGTGCTGGATAGCTTTAGTGTTAACTGGACATCTGGGTAGAGGAAGCCTCAAATGAGGAAATCTCTCCATTGGACCAGCCGGTGGCCATGTCTGTGGGGCATTTCCTTAATTGTTGAATGATGAGGGAGGGTCCAGACAACTGTGGTGGTTCCAGGCCTGGGCAGATGGTCCTGTGCTATATAAGAAAGCAGGCTGAGCATGGGCTGTCAGAGAAAGCCAGGAACCAGCTTACCTCCATGGTCTGTGTTCCAGGTTCCCGCCCTGAGTTTCTCCTTGGCTTGCCTCGATGATGGAGTGTGAGCTATAAACCAAATCAGTCCTTTCCTCCCCAAGTTGGTTTTGGTCAGAGTGTTTTGTCACAACAATGGAAAACTAGAACACTCTTTGTGAAACCAAAAATGTTAAATCCAATAGAAACAAGGAGACAACACTTCTCTGATTTCAATGGTAGTGTGATTTTGTCCACTTAGTCTTTGAACACAGGGGAGAACAAAGTCGTTGTTAATGTTAATGAACCCCCAAGGGAAGGTGAGTCATGGGACAAAAGAATGGAAATTATGAACTTTACATAACACAAAGATTCTTTTCTCTATCGAAGTAGGCTGGCAGTTTTTCTCACAGCAATCTGTATTTGGTGAAAATGCCTAACATTCAAGCTACAACATATGATCTGGCTGCTGCTGGGTAAAATGGAAACAAGACAGACACTGCCCCCCCCCAATAGAATGGCTTAAAGAAGTCAAGTTCTGGACAGATGTATCTGAGTCCAGACCCCCAGGTTTGTAGAACCTAAGTGTGGTGGTATACCTGCAAACCCTGTGCTGAGGGTGGAGATAAAGGCAGGTGGATCCTGGGTGCTTACTGACCAGTCAGCCTGGCTGAAACAGCAAGCTCCAGGTTCAGTGAGAGACCCTGTCTCAAAAAATAAGATGGAGGGCCCAGAGAGATGGCTCAGTAGATAAGATCTTGCAGAGGACCTGGGTTCAGTTCCCATCACCCATATGGCAGCTAACAACCATCCGCACCTCCAGTTCCAGAGAAATCCAGCACTCTCTTCTGACCACAGGCATTGCAGGACAGGAGTGCACTTAGTACATGCAGGCGATACACTCATATGAACAGAAGTTTAAAATAGTAAATAAAATATAAAAAATAAAGTGGAGAGTGACAGAAGAAAGTAGCCAATATGAACTTCTTGCCTCCACAGGCAAATGCACCCCATGCATGCGTACACATGCACACACACACACACACACACACACATGCACAAACACATACACACAGTCAAACCCAGAAATATGCAGCGGAAATCTGAAAGCATCAGGGCTGTTAGCAAACTGTGAAGTCTGTGTCCTGACCAGCAGAACCCCCATGTTAGTTTGAGTTTATGTGGCATCTCTGCAAAGGATTATCACAGAAGCTTACCTGGGAACCCAGCCTATTCCAAACTCATTTCACTGCATACTTTCATGCCAGGCTTACTCTAAACAAGGAGATCTCATGCCCTTTTATTTCCTATCTGTTCTCATGGTCCCCAAGACTCCATGAGCCAGGATCTACATACCGGAGCCCCAGATTGTAGAGCTACAAAATGTAGTATTTAACTGGAAAACCGAATGTCCCACTAGGACACCCCACCTGCAGATATTGAAAAACTGAGGTTTCTTTGAGTCTCCTGTGAGCACCTCTGTGCTATGTCTATTATGAAGCCTCATATATACTGAATATTCTGTGCAGAAGTAATTGAGTTCTGAAAGCAAGTCCCAGCAACCCCTAAAGAGTCTACTCAGTCACTGAGTTCTTCAAATGTACAGATTATAACCTGGTTGGGCATATATACCTTCAAAATTTTTGTGTGCTTTTCAACAGAAACACTATATATCAGATAGTAGGCTAGGAAACAGGATGAAAAC
Organism: Rhizomys pruinosus; assembly: GCA_009823505.1. Lineage (NCBI taxonomy): Eukaryota > Metazoa > Chordata > Mammalia > Rodentia > Spalacidae > Rhizomys > Rhizomys pruinosus. The sequence goes on along the minus strand of VZQC01007176.1, from coordinate 215,844 downwards.
TGTTTATTCTCTGCCCTGAGGCATTTACCTGAATGAAAGAGAGAGTCCTGGGAACAAGCAGTAAGAGCTAAAGGCACAGCAAGAATGGACCGGTGTGGCCAGGCAGGGTGGAAGTGACTCACCTGGAATGAGGTGAGAGGGAGATAAGAGAATCCTTCATAGAAGAGAGGGGACACTTTCCTGGAAATAGGTGACAAGAGGGGCTGGCCTGGAATCTCAAAGGAGGGAGGAGTTGGGAGGTTTGTTAAGGAACCAGGAAGAGGATGGGAAGATGCTGGAGATGAGGGCAAAGCCTAGCAAAACCGTAGATGCCCCATTCCAGAACTGAAATGTTTCTTCTGGGCCCCAGAGAGTTTCTGCAAGCAAGTCTGTATAGCGGGAGGATTGCTGTGCTGCCACTAGGAAGTAGGTGCTCTTGGAGGATCCTCAGCTAAAGACAGAACTAGGAAGGTTCTGCTGGCTGGCTGGCCTCTGTAGGCAGAGCTGACCCAGGGGCAGTTCCAGCCAGGGAAGTAAGCACCTGCCTCTCTTGGCAGCTGGGACATCCAAGAGTCACCACATCAAGGTTCATGACCTGTTCAGCACACCATTGTAGCTTGGATGTTTCTAGAAATTTAAAAAAGATTATCCTCATCCCATTTATGTGAAACCACATGGGGCAGAAAGCAAGCATATCCTGTCTGATCAAAATTGTGGGAGTAATTTAAGAAGTCAGAAAGCCATTACCCTAGTTGGACTATGACCAGGAAACTGGGATTAACACCCCAAAGCCTCTAGTTAACTGCCAAGTACTCTCTAATGACCCAATGGCTGGGAAGTCAGGGAACTGATTACTGGAGGAGCTAAACATTGAACATCCTTCAGGGTATGTAAGTTTCTGTCACTACTTGTGAATGAATAATTGTGTGAACAATTTAGGAATTTGAACCTTCACCTGCATAGGTAGAGCCCACTCCTAGGGAAATGTTAGCATTTCCTCATCACAGGGATGTAATGTAATAAACATAATGAAATACCAGCAGAAACAAGAGTTAGGTAAAACTCCAACTCATGAGAAAAATCACATAAATATAAGAAAAAGCATTTCATTCATCTCACCATTGTTCTTACTTGAACTAAGCTTTTAAAAGTATGACATATGTGGAAAGACTTTTGAAATATATTTGTATATATTTTTTGAGAGTTTCATGCACATATACAATGTATTTGGATCACTTCCACTCCTCAGGACCTCCTCCTCCTCCTGTCAGACCCTCCCCCCACCAAGATCTCTGTTACAACTTCATGTCTTCTTATTTTAAATACAGTGGGTGCACAGCCATCCACTGCATCCTGGACAGTCTCCCAGGGCTCACATCCTTGAAGGAAACAGACTCTCCTTCCCAAAGCAGTAATCAGTTACCAATTACTCTCCGCTAGGGGTGGAGCTTCATCGGCTCATCTCCATCTATGAAGGAATTTTGACTGGCTTGATCTTGCATACTTGGAAATACTAATTAATACTCAGTGTGCAGACTAGAAATAAACATGGATAAATATTTAAGAATTTTAAGAAGCTGTTATTATGGACACCAATACTTCTTAATCTTTAAGGCTGTCTTTAATTGGGATCTAAAATTGCTTCCCAACTCTTCAGTGCCTTATAAGATGCTATCTGCCCTTCTGGGGCATTCAGTGGAACCCTGCAGGCAGAATACAGCTCCCTGGGCCATGGCAGGCCTGAAGTATGGAAGACACAGCGATGGCATGAGGAAAGACTGGGTTTCCCCCAGATTTCTTGCCTTTTTCTTCTTCCATAAGGATGGCTTATCTCAAAGATATTGTTCCTTCAACCTTCAGGCCAAGGAGGAGACCCTTGGTACAGAGCCAACAGTTCCATGTGAACCACTGGGAGCCTTCACCAACTAAAGCGACTGTTATAATTCTATCTGAAATGTTGGCCATAGGCTCATATGTCTGAACACTTGGTTCCCATCTTGTAGAATTGTTTTGGAGAGTTGTGGGACCTTTAGGAAGTAGACCCTCACTGAAAGTGAGTTCTTGAGAGTTGGGCCTTGAGCTTTCATAGCTCAGCCCTATCTTCTTTCTACCTGATGGTTGTAGATGAAACATGTATGACCTCTGGGTGCTCTTTCCACCAAGACTTCCCAGGCATGACAGACTTTACCCTTAATCCCCGAACCAAAGTAAACCCTTCCTTGCTTACGTTGCTTTTGTCACTGTCAGTACAGTGAAAGGGGGTAACAAGAACAGCAACAGCAAGAATTGTCAGCAAGTAAATGTAATTGGAAGCCACAAAAACGGGAATTGTTTGTTACCACAGAAAAGCTGTCTGATACACATTGTTCCCTGAACATGTTTTATTACCTGACCACCTCACAGTCATAGAACACAAAGGAGTCATGTAAATCAAGAGTCCACCTATCACTTCTTCAATTTTGTAATTAATTTAAAACTTTCTCCCACTCCAAAAAGAATCTCACCCCACTGTAAAAAGAAGTCCAGGACCCTTCATATTGTTCCAGGGCCCTCCTTACAAAATTTTATGGAATACAACCGACATAATCATTTTCTCTGTCCTCCATTCTCAGATCTCCATGTGGCCATGTATTTGGAACTTCAAGACTAACAGATTCTCTAAAATGCCATAGAGATACAAGAAACTTAAGGCAGAGTTAAGATAGTGTCCCAATAAAAAGACCTCCTTTTTATTGGGACACTAAAGATCTCTCTAGAACACCTTCATCAGACCCAAGATCCCAAAGCAAGCTGTATGATACCAGTTATTTTAAACATCAAATAAACTCCTCTGAAGGATTCAAAATGCTAAGAACATTCCACAGAGAATGAGGGAACCATAGAGGAACCCCCCAAAATGAAAGAAACCCAATAGCCAGACCACAGTTCCTCTCAGGCCTTGAAGAAGGTGGTGGGGGAAGAGGAGGCAGGAGGACTGCTTGTCTGTTCATGTAAACTTCGCAGTGGTGCTCTGAACAGCACAGCTGCTTTCCAGGCAGTGGGTCAAAGTGCAAGCAGGCAACTCTGCGGAGCCCACCAGGCACGGAAGTGCAAAGGTGGAAATTAGAATGATGGGGTGACTAGGTGTTGAAACACCCACACAGTATTTCCAAAAGTTCAGAGAAGATTATTGTAGATTATGTCCTGGATCTGGGAAATGTTTGAATTGGGAGAGTTTTCATTTTGCCTGAAGTGATTCTCCAACTTTATACTTACACCTTTATGACTATGACATTTTTGTAAAACAAAGGATCTCATTCTTGGCACATTCATCTGTGGGCTCTCGTTTCTTCCACATTGCACACTGGGGTCCTTTCATTTTTCTTCAGTTTCTAGCACAAAATTCTGTGGCATCCTCATAATTGACAGCCAAATGTTTATAAGTCTATCTTTTCAGTACAGATACCTTTTATTCAAGATGTCATTGATAGATTTAATTATGTTCAACTTAAAAAAAAAACACACAATTGCACTGGCACAGTGAAATCTATTGAGTTTGATGTGTTTGGCTGCAAAAACATTCATTTGGCCAAGACTATGTAGTCTGAAGTTTCCAAGTGTAAATTATAATGTTATTTGAGATGAAGTAGAGAGTCATTTGTAGTGCTTGGGCACGACACATGATGTAATCTTGCCCTCTATCTGCAGGTGTGACATTGGATTCTTCTCGGACAGGCACCTGGTATCAATGTTCAGTCTGGCATTGTTTCAACACAGTCAACCATGGCTGAAGATGACTGAAGGGAAAACTTCATCACCCCCCCCCCAGGAATGGTGAGCCACAATTACTGGTGAGCTCTGTGGTATCTGATTACTCTTTCTCTGAACAGCACCAACCTCTTATTCCTCACAGTCTCAGTGCTACTCAGTGCTATGAAAAGGCAGAAAGGAAATCACATCCCCTGAATAACAAACACAATAACAGCATAGGGATTTCATGCGTGGAAATGACACAGTATAAATGACTTATTTTCTAATACAGTTGATGATATCTCCTCAGCCATGCCTTTTCTCTCCGTAACATTCATCACATGACTGCATTACTTACAGAATTGTCTGTCTCTACTTTCAGACTTTAAGTGAAGAGAGAAAAGGACCCAGTGAAGTATGTGTAGCAGCACAGAGCTCATTGTGTATTTGTTGGAGGGTCAGCTGGAGGCACATGCTTTTTTTTTTATGTACTGAGGTGGTTTTAACAAAAAATGTCTCCTAAAGGATTTATTTGAATACTTGGTCTCCAATTTGTGGCCCTGTTTGCAAGAGGATCCTGGAACCTTTGGAAGAAGCACACCACTGTGGACAGGAGTGAGCCTCTCCCCCCTTCCAGGTCTCTGCTTCAGGTTTGGGGCTGAAGAAAGGATCCTCAGCTTCCAGCTTCAGTCACCTGCCTGCAGACCTCACCCACCATTATGGACTCTTTCTCTGAAAATGTAAGCCAAAATAAACTCATTTTTAAAATAAATCACTTTCAGTCATGATGTTTTATCACAGCAACAGAGAAGTAATAAATGGCTTGATTATGCAGAGACATCAACTAATAAACAAGGCTGCTACATGACTGGGTGCAGGATATAAATCCTAATCAAAGAACAGAGGAAACCAACTCTCCTGCACTCACTGAGATGCCTGTATTAAAGATGGAGCCCCCATCCCACCCCAAGTATATCACAGTAACCAGATGGACCAGGAGCCCAAACTGACCTTTTGGGTATTTTAGAGAAAATATAATTTGCCCAAGAAATTGCTTATAACCTAAGCACCTTGAAATTTTTAGATAGGGAAATTTATAAAACTGATTCTTTTAAGATTTCATAAGGATCCACTTTAAATTATCCGATTGAATTAATCCAGATGGTAGTCTTCATTTCACGGCAGTGATGCAAGGACTTGACTGGGGTGTAGGCAGTTTGTGAGGATCGCAAGCTCTTATCTGAATCATGAAAAGAAAAATGAAAGATATAGTTTAGTTCCCTATCAAAGGAAAGAATGTGATTTCTTTTGTTGTGATTCAAATATCTGTCATTTGATTCCACAGTTATTATCTCTCTTGACCCTCAAAACATCCCCAAGAGGCAAGATGGGATTCTGACTCACCGTCTGTAGATTAGGAAGCAAGCTCAGCCTGGGTGGGGCAGGGCTTGGCCTCTATGCTTAGGGTTTCCGCCTTCATATAAGGCTACCTCCCCTGGAGGCTTACTACATAGGTTACTACATAGTCCTGTTTCATCAAGTCGGGAACCTTTAGAACTAAAGTGATTTCAGGGCATGGAAGATGGCTCAGTGGGTTAGTATCTGCCATTCATGGCAAAAGACATGAGGCCGGTTGCTCATCACTCACACAGAAGCTAGAGACAGCAAGGCAAGCATCTGTAACCCCAGCATGCTCTTACTGAGACACAGAAAGTAGGAACAGGAGAACTGACTGAAGCTCATGGGCCAGGGAGCTTTGCGTTGGCAATGGACAAAGAAGAGGCACTGTCTCATGCAAGGCTGGAGGTGAGGACTGACACCAAAGTTTGTCCTTTGGCTTCCACAGGTGTGAGATGATGCATGCATGCATGTGCATGCACACTTACAGGTGTGCGTTCATACACACACACACACACACACACACACAAACACACATGCACACAAACACACACAAGTGATGTGATTTCAAATTTGCTATTTGAGTTCCTGCACCAGGCTCCTCCTGTCTCCCTCATCATTTTGTATGTGAGATGGTTCAAGCTTGTGAAAACTGTAACTCAAAAAACATTAGTGTTTTTGTTCAAAACTCCCATGCTTTTGAATTTCTAAGCTGGGACCTTGCCTGCTCTAGTTTACCTGCTGGTGGCAAAGAGGAGATACTTCTGACCTTCCCTTTGGAGAGCCCACTTTGGCACCTAGCAACACCCTTGTGATAAGTGTCAGTCAGAATATCAATAGTCATAGCATGGACAAAGGCCACTGTGGTGAGGCAGAGCTTCCCCAGTAGACTTTTCAAGATTGTTCATAAATATCATTTAACATTTGTTTCTTTTTAACTAGGCATCCTAATTTTCCTTCTAGTTGCTGTGATAAAAATGTCCTGGCAAAAGCAACTCCAAAATAAGAGCATGACATAATCACCTGTCTTAGTTACTATCTGTTGCTATGATGAAAACACTGCCCAAAAACAACTTGGGAAGGAAAGGGTTTATTTGGTGTAAATCTCACAGTGCAGCATCAAGGGAAGCCAAGGCAGGAATGCAGGGCAGGAACCTGGAGCATAGACCAGGGAGGAACACTGCTTACTGGCTTGTCCCCTTGGCCTGTGTTCAGCCTGGTTGTATACAGCATAGGACCACCTGCCCAAGGGTGGTACCTTCACAGTGGGCTGGGCCCTCCTCCCACATCACTCAACAATCAAGAAAATGCCCCATAGACATGGCCCCAGGCCAGTCCAATGGTGAAAATTACTAAATTGAGGTCCCTCTACCCAGGTGTGTTGACAGCTAAAGCTATCCAGCATTGTACCTAAAAGATTGTTCACAGTGGTGTGTTACCTGGGAAGTTCTTATGCATAAACAGGTGTTCATCACTGTCTGCCCATTGTTGCCTTGCCTGGAGACCACCAACAGCTTTCTCCTGAGAGACCACTGACTTGGAAAATTTCCTGATATTGGCCCAGGAACATGATTCAACCACAGGAGTAGGAAAGTTTATTTATTACATAACATACATTAAATCCCTAAAAATCTAAGTGCTCCATATCCATGAATTCAATCAACTGCCTGATGACAACAATCCAGAAAACTGACAACATACAGAGTTTTGTAGTCATTATTATCTAAATAATGCATCATCTCAGGCATATATATGATACTTCCATTGTGCTAGGTATTATAAGGCATCCAGAGATGATCATACCTGTACAGGAGGATGGTGTGGTTTCTATGCAAATACTGTGTTACATAGCAGACAGAAGTATGGATAGACTTTGAAGTTTATGAGGGATCTCAGATATTGAGGGACAAGTGCGCTGAAGAATCTGGAAAGCATGATTAAATATACATATCCTGGATATGGCAGTATAATAACCTCCATTTAATGTAACTAAACAAGCAGGCACATTATCAGCCCTCTTCACATAGATAGCAAGATATAACCATTTATAGTAGAATAAACTGGGAATTAGCATCGTTTACTGACTCACATAAGGGTAAACAGATAATCAATGGTAAACCAGGACGTGATACCAAATAGGTTTGATTCCAGCAAAAGCGCTTTCTGTTTACCTTCAGGTTCTCTGTTTTACTTGTTAAGGTAAACTGTATTTACCCTATTTAATAGTTCTTTTCTTCTTCCAGTTTGTGACAATTCTCCTTTGTGGTTCAGACTTCCAGAACATCAGTGACTCAAATACTTGCCAAGTGCTGTATTTATACCTGTAATCCTAGACTCAGGTAGCTGAGGCAGGAGTATCACAGAGAATATAAGACCAACTTGGGTGATATAGTGAGTTCAAGGATAGCCTAGGCTACCCAATGAGACCCTGTCTCAAAGAATTTAATTAAGAACTAGATACTAGGCAGAAACAAATATCATGAATGCATTATCAAATGCAACCCTTAGGTATAAGGGATATTTTGGCCTGAATCAAAGGAAAGAAAATAAATGAGACAGGCATGCCTATAATCCTAGCATTTGGAACTAGGTGGATTGGGAATTAAAGGTCATCCTCAGCTACACACTGGGTTTGAGGCCAGCTAATTTATAAGCTAACTAAGAATAGCATTTTTTAAAATTTTTTTATATATTATTTTCTTATGTGTATGGAATGTACTGTCTGCGTGTAGGTTTGTGTACCTGTGTCATGCAATGCTGTGGAGGTCAGAAGAGGGTGTCGGATTCCCCTGGAACTGGAGTTAAAGACTGTTCTTAGCCGCCATGTGAGTATGGGATCGGAACGAGCCTATGCAAGAGTCTAATGCTCATCTACACTGGGTATCTCCAGCCCCTTAGAATAGCTTTTTTTTCTGACGTTCTTTTGGTTTTTTATTTTTTTTAAATTTTTTTTTTATTAATTTTATTTATTTATTGTATGTGTATGAATGTACTGTCTGCATGCAAGTCTGTGCACCCGTGTCGTGCAACGCCGCGGAGGTCAGAAGAGGGTCTCGGATTCCCCTGGAACTGGAGTTCTCCTGGAATTGGAGTTTTAGACGGTTCTCGGCCGCCATGTGGGTGCTGGGGATCGAACCCGGGTCCTCTGTAAGAGCGGTCGGCGCTCTTAACCGCTAGGCCATCTCTCCAGCCCCCTTTTTGAGACAGGGTTTCGCTGTAGCCCCAGCTGTCCTGGAACTCACTCTGTAGACCAGGATGGCCTTGAACTCACAAAGATCCACCTGCCTCTGCCTCCCAAGTGCTAGGATTAAAGGCGTGTGCCACCACACCAGGCTAGAATAGCATTTTTTAAAGAAAGGAATTGGAACAGAGGCACCCTGCATGAGTGGACAGTGCTTCTCCAAGAAGACATGGGTTATTAAACAAAAATCTCTACCAGGCATGGGTTACTTCCCTATAAGTTATTGATCAAGGATGTCCTAGGAGACCTCTGCTCCCCAGGACAGAACACGGGCTTTTGTTATTGCTCTTGGTTGGCCAAAATAACTAGACAGTAAGGCCACATAGCCAAGGACATCACACACTTTGGTTGTAGGGCTTATAGCAATCAATCTCAACATGAGCAGGAGGTTATTCCCCTACTGGCTAGCCTTCATAGTGCTGGAAGGTCCTATGCAGGCTATTGGGAGATAAAGGACACCAATGGTCTCACCTAGGGCTGGACTCTGCATGGCAAGATAAGCCCATTGGAACAATAGTGGCATGACTATCATGGGATTTGAGGTCTGCTCCACAAGAGAGGATTTATGTCTGGTGCTGTAACCCTGAATGCTACAATGGAGATCTGCCAAGTGAGATTTGCCCACTGGAATAAGAGTGGCCAGACTGTTTGGGGAGTAACTAACAACTTTGTTATGGGATTTTAAGAAAGGAATTTTAAGAAAGGAATTTTAAGAAAGATGGGATTTGAGGCATGATTATCAGGAAAGAATCCATGCCTGGTACTCTAGAGCTGGTCAAAAATCTATGGCTGGGGTTCAGGAGGGCTTATAGGCCCTAGAAGGAATCTTATTGTTGTTTTTCTAAATGGTCATGTTAAACTCCCTTCTAAATATTTATGTGTACACATAGATTGCTCTCATCCTTGAGCAGAGAAGCTTTTTTTTGTGGTTGGCAGTAGTCATTGTAGTCTACATTGTAGTCATTATTCAAAGGCTGAGAACAGATGGGTCATCTAGATCAAACCCTACACCCAAGGCTCAGGAAATATTGCAGAAGAGTTGGAGGAAAGAATATAGCTGGGGGATGAGGGGAGCAGTGTAAAATGCTGTCTTCTGGGTGTGACACGATGTTGCACAGGTGAATTTAGAGAAGCTCTGGTTCTCTCCAAGTGTCCTGCACAGGATCAAACCAGTTGACATTCTAGCCTGGGGAGAAGCTGTCTCAAGCCCCCTCACCACTAACTGAGGAGCTACAGACAGATGACGGCCTCTATGGGGGGGACAGTCTGTTTTCTTTAATGGCTTGGCTGGGAGTATATAGGTAGTTCAAGTTGGACTACACAGGTGATTAAAGAAAGAAGAAAGGGGGGCTGAAGAGATGGCCTAGTGGTTAAGAGTTCAGACTGCTCTTACAGAGGACCCGGGTTCGATCCCCAACACCCACATGGCGACTGAGAACCTCCAGATCCAGGGGAATCTGATGCCCTCTTCTGCCCTCTTCTGACCTCCGCAGCATTGCACGACACGGGTGCACAAACCTACATGCAGACAGCACATTCATACACATACAAGAATAAATAAAAAATAAATAAATAAAAGAAGAAAGGAAACAAAATTGGGAGTGAAGGAAGGCAAGAGTGGATCCGGGAAAAGTCAGGGAAAGGAGTAGGGGTGAATGTGATCAACCACATCGCATGCAATTCTCAAAGAATTCATAAAAACATTTTTTTTAATTCCAGCATAGATTCAGGAGGGCTATCTTGGCTCTACTCCTATCTAAGGAACGATTCGCAGTTAATGGCTTCTGGACAATGAAGTCACTTTTCTTTGGGGCGTACGGCCTCTTGGGGGGTGGCCCAAAACTCACTGGTTGGCCTCACACCTATCTCCTATGGACAGCACTAACTAGACTCTGGGAGGGAGATGTGATGGAAGATACAGAAGGAGTTGGAGGAGCGGACTGGGGAGTGGAAATGATCAAGATGCATCGCATACATGCATGAAAGTTTTTAAAGAATAAATAAAAATAGTACTCTGAAAAGTAATTTATGATCATGTACAACATTCTGTTACTCTTTTCCCCCTGGAGGGTCACAAGCTTTAGCAAATCAAAAGCTCAAGGAAGAAATACAACAATGAGATAAACAAAATGAAAAAGAGAGAAGGAAGAAAACAAATGAAAGCGTGAACTTCATGGGCAAACGTGTCTCAGTGTCAGGCATTCACATCTCACAGATCTCATCACCACATATGGCTTAGAGAAACAAAGGAAGGTACCTGTGACATCACCTCTGAATACACTCAGGAGTGCTCAGTTCTGTTTCAGCAAAGCTGAAAAGCAAGCGAGCATGAAGCAGAGGCCGACGGCACACAAAGGAGAGAGGCTGCATGAGTGATGATGCGCTCAGCGTTGAAAGAAACATTTTTTTTCCAAATTGTTAAGCAGTACCACCCACACAGGAAATTCAACAGACATTAATTATACCCAGCATGTAATTCAAAAGATCCAGAGAATGTACTTTATTTATTTTTTCTTTGGGAATTGGAGAAGAATAAAATACGATGGTATCTGCCAACATTATCGAGATCGGGGTGTCCTGTTTTCGTCTGAAAAATCTTAAGTCCCACTGACTCTTCCCCAAATTGTTATCTTTCTCTACAAAGAAACCCAAACTTTCATTTCAAACAACTGGTCCAATGCAAACAATTATCAATCTCAGCTTTGATATGGATCCTGTTGCTCAATGTGGGGAAGACTTCCCAAATGGCCCTCTGAGGTTTGGGTTTGGGTCCCTGTTTTGTCTCCCCAGCAAATTCACTCTTACATGCTGGTAGCTGCTTTTGTTTATCGCCTTTTCCACCTCCTGAAAGGAGATGTGTGTCACATCTGGAGCCTTTCCAACCCGGACTGTGAAGCTTGAGCAATTGCAAAACACCTGGATTACTAAAAGAGCTGCAGAGGGGCCAACCTACAACTGAAATTCAGACCACTTTATAAAGTCTGAAGACGGGAGCCAGGAGCCAAAGTCTGGCATTTCCGTAGCACCACTTTTACTTTGGTGTGTGATTATATACTGTACACATAAAGATTTGAGGTTTGATACACACCTTTTGAGGTAAGGTGCTAGCCTGAGATAGTCCTGTTTGCCTGGGTAGGACATGCCATTAATAGCTGATGAAAATGTTCACTGCAGGCTCAGCACCCTCAGTAGGAAACCCAGCTGCACAGTGCTTCTGGGTTGTTTGAACTGGCATCTTAAAAAAGAAATGCAATTTGAATTTTGGAAATGCTCAAAAGATGAGAATGAAACAAGGGGCTGGAGAGATGGCCTAGTGGTTAAGAGCGCCGACTGCTCTTGCAGAGGGTCCGGGTTCGATCCCCAGCACCCACATGGCGGCCAAGAACTGTCTGAAACTCCAACTCCAGGAGAACTCCAATTCCAGGGGAATCCTACACCCTCTTCTGACCTCCGCGGCATTGTACCACATGGGTGCACAGGCCTACATGCCGACAGTACATTCATACAAATAGAGAAAAATAAATTAAAAAAAGAATGAAACAAGACATCTCTATCATTCCCTCTCTATGTAAAGATTAACAACTGACATAAGACATGACCCTTCAGTGTCTGAAGGCAGGCATTGTGCCTCGGGTCCTTACTCTAGAGAAGCCCACCAGCCACAAGAAGGGCAGCTGAGTCTGAGGAAGGGAAGGGTCCTGGGAATGTTGGTGTTTTAAGTGAACGGGATGCTGACAACTTGACCGTAACCAGGTGGCTCCTCAGCCTGGCTGCAGTGAGGAAAATTTACTTGGTCTATACTTACAAGTGAGAGCTTTAAAATGTTTAGGTTGTTTGTCAAGCCACATGATCTATACCAAACTGTTCAGATGTTAATGACAAGAAAGCTCAAGAATATTCTGAAAAGGACAAAGGGCATTTTCCTAAGCTGTTTGCAATTGTCTTCCCCCCCCCAACACACACACGCACACACCAACAAGTTTTTTTCATTCAAACACCCAGTAAATCAGCTTATTGACATCAGCTTTAGTTCATCTTGGACAAACATAAGTATTTTCCCAAGTTAGACACTCCATCCAGGTTGGTTTTTTTTTTTTTTGTCTTTTTTTTTTATGTGTATGAATGTACTGTCTGCATGTAGGTTTGTGCACCTGTGTCGTGCAGTGCCGCAGAGATCAGAAGAGGGTGTCCGAATCCCCTGAAACTGGAGTTAAAGACGGTTCTCAGCTGCCATGTGGGTGCTGGGGATTGAACCTGGGTCCTCTGCAAGAGCAGTCGGCGCTCCCAACCACTAGGCCATCTCTCCAGCCCCTCCATCCAGGTTTTAACTGGATGAATGTACATGGTCCCCATCTACCAGGCAGTCAGGCAAGCCAACAGCTTCTGCCTGCAGGTAGAGATTGTATAACACCCAAGGGGGGCAGGGACATAGCTAAGTATACCAGTGATCCTGTGTTCAGTGAAAGCTCTGCAGCCACCAAGAAATCTCTCTCCATTTCTCAGATGACATGCTTGCCCAGGGTACATTACATCAGAAACAAAGGCCACCTGACCATTGAAAAAAGTCACCATACCTACTATGATGGCCCCCTCACAAGCGACACACTGAGCTGTCAGTTTAACCAGCTACCCTGTCTCTACTGTAACAGCTATGTCACCCCAGGATATTTGCCAATAAGATGCTCAGGAGGTTTCAAATCAGTGAAATCACTTCAGTCCTTACAGAAATGCATAGTGAAAATGGAAAATGAATAACCCCTTTCATCTTCTTGAACTTATGGCTATGAATCTCAGAAGGATTCACAAGGATAATAGGCTTCCACATTCAGTTCTAAAGAACACCCTTGCCCAACATAACCTTGGTAAGGTAGATCTTGGGACCTTGGTAACATATTATTATAGAACTTCATAATGAATTATGAAAAAAATCACTTAATTCACTTAATAAACTGAAGGTTTACTGTTTCAAGTGCCTTGTGCCTTTTACAAATATTGAAAGATGAGAAAGTGCAATCCATGAGCTACATATATAGATGAAGACAGAGAAATGTGGCCTGTCTTCCACTTTCTGGTTATGTGGACTTACTCAGATTCAGAGACTTAATTTTATTCATCAAGTGGTTATAAAATGCCACTTCATGGGATTGCTGGGAAACTGAAGTGAGATAAATGATATCCAGTTCATAACATAGTGCCTGATGTAGAAAATATCTAATAAATGACATCGAGAAATACTACTATCATTGCTACCAGAGTCACTGTGGTCCAGATGACTGTACAATGAAAGGTCAACAAGTGTAGATCGCACTTGGGTTCTCACAGAGTAGAGCTGTGACTTTGCATGGAGTCAGCTTTGTCTGTCAACAGACACTATCAGAAGTGTTCTGTGTTTCTCTAAAGAATCAATTTCTGGCTCCTTGATGGAGCAGACTCAATATCTTCCAAGAAAAACAGGATTTAGGGAAAATCACTAAAAACCTTCATTTTGGGAGTCAGAGAAGCAAATACGTAATTTTTCTCTTCTATAGCCACTGTCCCTGGAATGATCTCGCCACCCACTTGGATGTTCGGTGGGATAATGTAGCTAAAACCAACAGCAACATGCAGAGGCTCCAGACACAAAGAAATGACACTGTTTGAGGAAAGAGAAGTGCTAAATACTCCAATCTGCCTGGTACACAAGGCATTCACATACTGTATGAAGCTCTGACGACTACTGGGGTGGAGCTTGGCAAGATGGGCTTGAGGACCAGAGAGGATGACATGCAGGACTTGCAGTCCTGTCATTCCAAGGCTCCTAGTGTCACCAGACACAAAATGAAATGGAACTTCAAGGCAGGCTTGCATGGATACGGTGAGTGGAGAGAATGAGGAAGACAGGGGTTCTTTAAAAATGTTGCAAGGAAGGATGGCTCTGCAGTCAGAAGCACATTCTGCTCTTGCAGAGGCCCCAAGTTTGGTTCTCAGCACTTGTTTTTTTTTTGTTTTTTTTTTGTTTTTGTGTGTGTCCCCTTACTTGCTTTTAAGAGAAGCTGTCTCAGTAAGCTTCCTATTCCCAGACTGAAGTAATCTTTCTTTTGAAAATTATTGACATATTAAAGTCCCATGCTAGATCTCCTTCAACCTAACCCTTTACCGTCTGCTTTACATAACCTCTTTGCTTACTCCTTCCCAGCAGTTCCCAACACCAGGCCCCCATGCATAGCCTCTCTTCCCACAGCCTGGGCTTGGTGAGTCCCCTTGATACATCACACCCCTATAGACCCCAGGACCTGTACCAGCCTACTGCTCCTTCCACTGTGGACTACTGCCATCCCACCTCCCTTTAGCATAACCCTCTGAAATAAGAGGCCACATTGTCTCTGCCTTTACTGTCCCCCAACACCATCACAAAGCTGGATTCCACTAATTTAATGACGACGCCTCAGCTTTTCACCCTCTGGATCCAGTTCTCTCCACTATGCATTTTGCTGGGTGGCTCTTAGTTTGTAGCACTGCCAACTATTCTACTTTGTAAGTGTCTTCAAAGTTCAAAAAACTTTTCATTCATAAACTCACAGCAGAGGCCCTGGTAAATGCTGCCTAGGAAATAAATCGTACAATCCATAAACCAAAATATTGCTTTCATCCCCACAAAAGTGTCTCCTCTTTTTTCCAGGGTAGAATGACTTAACCCATGAACCATCCTTTAACCATGATTAGAAATGCTCTCTGGTTATCTGTTTCCGTGAGGTCTGTAACCACCTGAAGCTCATATGACACAAGTAGAATTTTGTTTTTCTCCAGTTTTCACTCTAAATGAACCAAACCGTGGCCAAGAACTCAAGGATGTCCATGATCCCTCACAGAGAGACACCAGCTTATAGGAATTCAAGAGGTGTGGTAGAAAATCACCCAAATCCCATCTCCAATCCGTTTCTTTTGCTCAGAGGCAAAATTGTTTGTAAAAACTTTCCTTTTGATTTTCGTTATCCAAATAATTCTAGCTTAAATTGGAACTCAAATATTAATCTGATAATGACACCGTTGAGACACATTCTCTGACGATTGATCTCAAATGACTTACAAGGCTTCACTTTAGTCCCTTTTCTGCATTCCTTTCCAGCCAGGGGTTTTGCCTGTCTTTAACACCGACTGCCCCACCCCCACTCACCACCACCACCACCATCAAGGAGGTAAAAAAAAAGAACCTGAAATGTGCGTATTAAGATGATTACTATGTGCCTGGGAATATCCTTTAATTTAAATTTTGTTTTATTTTATTTTTAGCTTCAAAGCTTTTACAGGAATGAACACCTGTCTTTCAGGGCATTATAAGAAATTGTCAGGTACCCAACTCACTTTGTTTTGTCAAGTCCTCCAACAGTGACACTGTGCACAGAAGTCACATTTTAATTAATGATCAAAGCAAAAGACACCTGAAAGGCTGGGATAGACTTCTAAATTCCTTCACATTAGGTTTACAAACTGAAAGAGGCCTTTGAGTCTCCCATGTGTTTGTCCTTTCTTAGAGATCAAGTTAATTCTATTTTTCAAAGGCAACAACATATTTAGCTAATCTGAGCACCCAAGTTACAGGTGACAACATCCATTCACCTTATAAAAGTCAAACTCTATTACAGGGGAGGGCACTGTTCAAAAGGTGCGGTTTCACTGGGGATTGATTGCTTGTAACAAGTACCACTAAAGCATGAGAGCTTCAAACAGGTCTCAGAAATTCTGAGGTTTGATGTCAGTTAAAGGAATCTACTTGTGGTTTGTCATTATGAAATAAAGGATGATGTAGGACCCATGGAGGCAACTCCAAATTAAGCTAAATTATAATTCACTGTAGTAGATAAACTAAAGCATCTAAACATTTATACGATAAGCTATGTTCTTATCATATAGCATATAAGCTGGTATATTATCCTCTATAATGTTACATTCATATGTAACTATTAATATAATATATGCGAGTTAATGGGTATTAACACATTAACACATTTAAAACTCAACAGATGAATGGATAAAGAAATATGGCAGATATATACAATGGAGTGTTATTTAACTAATAAGAATGAAATCACACCATTTGCAAGAACACAGATGGAACTAAAAATCATCATGTTAAGGGAAACAAACCAGATCAGAAAGGCAAGTATAACACACCTTCTCATATGTGGAAACTATAAAAATAAAAATTAAAAAAATGTGAAAGGAAGTCTCCCATCCAGAACTGCTCTGTGGGGAGGAGGGAGGGAGTGTAGGCAATGACAAGGGTAAAATGATCGAGGTATGTTATAGGTGTGTATTAAAATGTCAAAAGTGGGCTGGAGAGATGGCTCAGTGTTTAAGAGCACCAACTGCTCTTGCAGAGGACCCGGATTCGATTTCCAGAACCCACATGGTGGCTAAGAACCATCTTTCCAGGGGAATCCGACACCCTCTTCTGACCTCCATGCATTGCACAACACAGGTGCACCAACCTACATGCAGACAGTACACTCATACACATTAAAAAATAAAATAAAATAAAATAAAACATCAAAAGTTCATTATTTTATAGTTATATCTATTAATAAAAATTAGCATTTTTACATAATATAGCATACATATATTACTATGTAGTATATGAGCTATACATAATAATAGATCCATAATATTGAACTGACTTATATGAACACACGTATTAATAATTTCCATGGAGTGATGAGACAACTGAGACTCAGTCATAAAAGGTCACACTGACATTTACCAGGAACTCTGTTAGAAACTACTACAAATAGTACTTTAAATATTTTACAAATGGAAATAGAAGAAGCATAAAGAATAAAATCTGAAAATAATCCCTTCCACAGTTGGAGTGTCTCTGAAATTTTTTAAAGGTTTATTTTTATTGTTTTAAGTGTGTGTATGTGTGTGTGCGTGTGTGTGTATGTGCGTGTGTGCGTGTGTGTGTGTGCGTGTGTGTGCGTGTGTGTGCGTGTGTGTGTGCGTGTGTATGTGTGTGTGTGTGTGCGCGCGCGCGTGTGTGTGTGTGTGTGCGCGTGTGTATAAGCGTGCAGGGCCTTGGGGAGACCAGAGGCATGGGATCCCCAGGAGCTGCAGTTGCAGGCAGTTGTGCACCATCTGGCTTCCAGGAAACAAACTCAGGTCCTCAGCAAGAGTAGTATGTGCTCTTAACCACTGAGTTATTTCACTACCACCCATTTATGCAGTTTTCAAAATGTGAACAGAGAGTTACATATGTGATGGTACTAAATGCACAGCTTTGTGTTCTTTTTACAATTAACCAGAATTTTCCTTTATTAAAATTGTCAGTGAGCATAATTTAGTGGGTTTAGAATTATTCATCTTATACTTACAACTGTTCCTATCATTTGATCCATTTCTAACATTCTGCAAGACATAAAACATTGCTGTGAATGATTCTATGCAGAAAGCCATGTAGAGAGTTCACCGCGCACAGGACCACATCACCTTCCTGGAGATCACATCAGGTTACAACTCCATCAGTTACGCAAGCTAATACTCAGCTAAGACATCCTTCCCAGAAACCAGCACTTCTGTTAGTTCTTTACCATTAGGTTATGTGTTAAAATTCTTCCACATTTTTGATTACTAAAACAGTTGAATATTTTTCATGATTTATCAAACATTTTCTTTTTCATTTTTGTAGTTTACTGGCTTCAATTCAATTGACTTAGATGACACCTTTAAATTTAAGGAGAGTAACTTATCAGCATTAGGCTTATTGTAAATACTTTTCTGTTTTTAAAAAATATTTTATTTATTGTTTTTATTTTATGTGTACATTCGTGTATTGCTTGAATGTATGTAAGTGTGCAATGCCTGTGGAGGTCAGAAGAGGGCATTAGATCCCCTGGAACTAGAGTTATGAGATGGTTATTAGCTTCCATGTGGGTGCTGAGAATTGAACCCAGGTCCTCTGTAAGAGCAGTTAGTGCTCTTAACCTCTAAGCCATCTCTCTAGCCCCTACTTTTCTTTGAAATGTTTTGATTTTTATCTCTGAAGTTTTTAAAACATCAAGGTGCATAGGCATTTTTAAATTCTTACACAAGAAAATCCACTGTGTCTTCCTTGTGAGCCCTCGGCTGGCTTATTTTGGAAAAATCTATGTGGGATTGAATATTTGCCTATGTGGTGTTTTTTTTTTTTAATTTCTGTAAGCTGTACCTAAATTCATAACTGTTCAAATATTTTTGTAATAATATCTAAGATTTTGTTCTTTGTCACAATATGTTTGCAAATATTCTCATTAATTTTCAGAAATGCCAAGAAAAATTGAGAGCTAAGGAATCTTACGTGACCACAAAGCCACTCTTGTGGGGTTGGTGGGGCTCCCAGTTCCATTCTTCATTCTGCTCTGAATTCCTAGAGAACCATTTTAGTGATAAATCACAGTCTGGTCTGAGATACCAGGAATTGTAAAATTTTGGAGCAATGATCTGAAAACCAGTGAGAAGGTTTCTCTGAGAGGGTGATCTTCCAGTTCACTGTGACAACTTGAATAAAGTTTTGAAAAGTTACATGTGTTCCTTTAAGAAGAAATTTGATGAGAAGTTTCAGCTTAGTATTTGTTATGAGGTCAGTGAACTTGAAGCAGCTTTCAACATCTTTTGAAGAAACCACCCTTTAAAGTTTAACTGATCAAAGTGGCATAATGTACAGAAGTCAGAATCCTTTTCTGGCCTATCCATTACAGCTCAGTGAAATGCAAGTGTTTAAGCCTGAGGGTCAGGGTACCCCTAGCAGTGAGTTATCAGCCTAGCACCTACCAATCCAAGGGACCAAAAAGACCATAGAGGAAACTTCAAACTCAAAACAAGAGTCCATGCAAATGGGCCCAGGACTAGTTAATCCTAAATCAAACAAAACAAACAAATAAAAACCAACCTGTATTCCCTTTAATACTAGCCACCCCATGTCTGAGTCTTTCTCTTGTTCAGGACCTCAGATTCCAAGGAGAAAAACTGGGAAATACTAATTCGTCAAAATCCTTCATTTATTTTGAAACCAAATGTTAGAGTTTAATTTGGTTTTCTAAAAAGCAAGGAGGAAAAAATCTATCAATTTGTCACTAGTAATGAGAAAAAAAGAGTTTAAGATCTCAAAGTGGAGTTGGGGGTGGGGCTGCAGCTTAGAGGTAGACACTGTCCTAAGTATGTTGAGAACTGACTCCAATCTCTAGTACCACAAAATGAGTGAATGAATGAATGAATCTCAAAGTGGAGTTGTGGTTAAAAGAAAATCAGGATGAGAATTAATGATTTTCATTTTAAAATGCCTCCTATAGTGAAGGAAAGGAGTGAGAGAGCAAGAGATGGAGGAACAGTTCTCAAGTCTACCTCTCAGTACAAACTCAACCTAACCTTTTGTAAATGAAGAAAGAAGATTTTTAAGAGTTATGGTTATTCTGTTGCATGATCTTTGTTCAAGTTATTGGTGGTACAAATTCTTGTGTCAGACCTTGTGTGATACTATGGGACATGTTATCCAAAATAGTCTTACATAGGCTCACAGTATCTGGATGAATTGGGTATGAATGCGCTTCATTCTGATCCATGCAGACTCCTGTTAAAATCGAGCTGTTTATTATCTGTCTTGGAAATAAATTCATTTCATTAAAAAAATCAAGATCATTGCATTCTGTTGCCTCCAATTTTATGTCTAAAATCCTATTTGCATGAGTAAGGAAGTGGACAATTGATAAGGACTTTGTTCTTTGGGAAGAACTGAAGAAGAGAATCATAGGTCATGGGGAGAATACTTTTCCTGACTCAGATTAAACTAGGCACCCTTTTCTAAAGTGTCTCCACTCTTAGCCTGTAACCCTTTAGGAGTGGAATTGGTTGGGTGCTTGTTTGTTTGTTTCCTAAGGAAGGTTAAGTGCCAGCAAACCTGTGGGAATGATCATCTTGTTAGATTTCTGAGTCAAAAGCCTAACAGAAGCATCCAATCAGCACAAATGGGGACTGTGGACGCAGAGGGACCAGCAAAGATAATATGCCCAAGTCAAGCCTTTGAGAACTTGTCACCTGCCATCAGTGCTCAGGGAAGGCTCCCACCCCAGGACCCAACCCTTAACTTCACAAGTCTTCAAAGACAGGGGATCCAATCCACCGCTGTCCAAAGGTGCCTGCTTACTTTTCTCTTGATCTCCCCCCTCAAAATCTCCCTTTGAACAGGATTTACACATGCAGAATGAATAGAGATTAAGGGCAATTATGGTTTTTGTTTTGCTTTTAATGGCCCATGCAACCCTGAAATTTGCTGGTGAAATCTATGGCTAATACTACAGTATTGCCTGTCTCATCTGTGGAGTGCCATATTTCATTGCTTCCAAATGCCATTTCTGGTATTTTCTTTCAACTTCAAGGTAAAGCTTTCTTTTTCATGTGCTTTAAGTGCTGGGCACCGAGGATAAGAATTAAAATATCCCAGAGCTTTGAGGGAGGGAATGCAAAGTTAAGATCGCCCAGAGAGATCCCTTGCCCACCCAAGATCCTGCTCATTTGAAAAAACAAAAGAGCAAGCAGCCAGGAGGAGCTGGGAGCACATTCCTGGGATTTAATAGTGACGCCTTGTGCAGGGGACGGAGTCCTGGCAGGCTGTTATCTTTGTCTGCCTTGACAGACTCTGGAGGGAAAGGCCCTGGAGAATCCATTCCACCGACAGAAACAGCAGCTGGGACTATTTCCCTTTACATAAATGTTTGGTGGTCAGGCTGTCCCTATAATCTCCCCTAGAGCAAAAACCTGACAGGAATAAAAGGCATGACAAAGAAATTAGGTACACGCCCATGTGTCCTAAAGTGGAAAGGTGTGAGACATTTCCTGGTCCTATACCTCACCTCCCACATGGTCAGGTCAATTCCCCCACCTTGTTTGTCAAAAACAAATGAGGATTGTTCCTTCTGCTCCTGACCACACATGGGCCTCTTTCACAGGCAGGTTTTGTGACACAGAAACAAATAAATAAGTGGGGGATAAGTCATAAATAACCTCCCTAAGGGCAGCATTGCTATCACTCTAGGCATGCTCTCTCTTAGCCTGCAGGGCCGGGGACCCATGGCAGCAGACTCGGCCCCTGTATTAGTCACTTTTCTGTTGCTGTGATAAAGTACCATGACCAAGGCGACCTATAGAAGAAAGGCTTTATTTGGCTTAGGGGTAAGAGTCCATGTGGGAGTGAGGCCTGGTGAAGGAGGTGGAGCAGAAAGCTGAGCAAGTGAATCTTCCAGCAGGCACAGGAAGCAGAGAGACACTGGGAATCTTGCAAGGCTTAAGAACTCTTGGGGTTGGGGAGATGGCTCAGCGGTTAAGAGCACTGGCTGTTCTTGCAGAAGATCTGGGTTCAAATCCTAGCACCCACTTGGCAGCTAACAACCATCCATATCTCCAGTTCCAGGAGCTCTGATATTCTCTTCTATCTTCTGAGGGTATTGAATGACACAGGTGGACTTACATACATTCAAGCAGTACACACATATACATAAAATCAAATAAATAAATAAATAAAATACATATTAAAAAGAACTCTCAAAACTGGCCCTGAGTGACATGCTTCCTCCAGCAAGGGCACACCCCCCCTAAAACCTCCCTAAACATGGCCACCAAATAAGGACAAAATGTCTAAATAGTTGGAGCCTAGGGGGAACATTCTCATTTAATCCACCACAGTCCTGGAATTCAGAAGCCAGGCTTTCTCTCTTCATTTACATAAAACTCTTTTTTTTTAATTTATCTTTATTGATGCTTTGTGTATTTCATACATCATTTTCCAATTCAGTTCAGGCATATATCCCTTTCCCTTCCCCCACCCCCCACCCCTACCCATCGCAGATCGTGCATTCTGCGGTAAGTTTTCTGCATCTTTCTCTGCTTTTTTGTTTTGTTTTCATTTTTTTAACAATAGGTGATAATTTCTGAGTACAAGCATCCTTCATGTAAAACCAATTTGCAAGCAGTTGTGCCCAAACCCACACAGCTCATGGGTCCCACCATCCAGCAGGGGGGGCTTGTATGTTTAATCAAGTTGATCAAATGAGTGTCCAGTCTATATTGTTGTAGTTTCACCATTCTACATAAAAATCTTATGTCATGCTACCATCAAGACCACAAAACCATAGCAATATTAGTCCTCAAAGTACTAAGTGGTTGTGGAATAGATGATAAAAATTTGTGAGAAAACTTGAATTCCATAAATACATGCATTCTTTTTTAACTTTAGCAATATTTTTAATGATTTATTTATTTTTTGTGTATGAGTGTTTATCTCCATGTATATAAATGCACCACATGCATGCAATGCCCATGATGGCCAGAAGAGGTTGTCAAATCCCCTGGTACTGCAGCTATGAAAGTGTTGCTAGCCACCCTATGAATGCTGGGAACCAAATGCAGATCTGCAAGAGCAGCCAGTGCTCTTAACCACTGAGCCAGCTATCTCTCCAGCACCAACTTTACCAATATTTACCAAGTGCCTACAACGTATGTAAGGACTGATAAAACTAACACTGTGTTTGATAAATGGCCCTTGGTCTCAGGAAGATGTGACCCATCAGATACATTCCTCTGGTATGTTCAAGAAGATCCATTCAGAGTTATGGTCACGACTAACACTGTGAGTTTCTCCTCTGTCCGTTTTACGCCCACTTAGCCTAATTATGTCTACTCTCCACTCTAACTCTTACAGGATAAGATTTATTCCCTTATCTGTGAAATTGAAGTAATAAGAAATCTAACACCTTCAAGGCTCTCAGCTGCTGAGTGTTGACTACAAATTGTCTTCCTCTGACATCATTATCCTTTTGCTCCACCTGGATAAAAGTTGACAAGATGCAAGACACAAGGTCTGTGTGGCTGTTCCAAGGCTCAATCGCATGCTGCCGAGGCCAACATTTCCTACCAGGAACTAGAAGCTGGGAAGTAAGTGACCAATAGCTCTGCCAAGGCGGATTCACGTGGGAATGAGTTGGATTTGAATTATGCCATTGATGCTCTACCCACAGTTACAGAGCTGTAACTTAGAATGATTTACGAAATAAGCTAGGTTCTGGGTCTGGAATAGAATGATCCCTCATCCAAACCTTTACTGCAACCAGTGTCTCAACTTTAGCAAAGCAGCTCATTCCTAGCCGGGGTTTCTTCAAGGTGTGGCCCCTGCTTCCTCATCATGACTGTGGACTGAGTGAGCAGTGGGTGAAGCCGTGGTGATCAGTCCTCCGTGGACAGGCCCTCCACATTCCCTGCCCGCAGATAATTGGCACTTCATACAGAGAGGTAAAATTTCCCGTAAATCATTTGTTTGCAAACAAAAAATATTCTCAGGAATGGAATCCAGGGGAAGTTCTATAAGACAGGTCTTTGAACTCTTGGAATCCTAGTGACACCATCAACATGGCCTCAGATGATCTCAGTTTTCCTGAAGGAAAGGAAGAACTGTGACAGCCTCAGCACTTGAATGAGCACCAGTGAGATGCTGTGTAGTGAACCATGCTGCATAAAATCCTGGCCCCTGGTGGGCACAGGGCAAGCATCACTTCTGTTACAGCTCCTTACCCAGAAGATGAACTCCCTTCATCCAGAATGCCTCCTGCTCCTCACCAGAAGATGAACTCCCTTCATCCACAATGCCTCCTGCTCCTTACCAGAAACATGAACTCCCTCTCACCCAGAATGCCTCCCGCTCCTTACCAGAAGATGAACTCCCTTCATCCAGAATGCGTCATGCTCCTTACCAGAAGATGAACTCCCTTCATCCAGAATGCCTCAGCTCCTTACCCAGAAGATGAACTCCCTTCATCCAGAATGCCTCAGCTCCTTACCCAGAAGATGAACTCCCTTCACCCAGAATGCCTCAGCTCCTTACCCAGAAGATGAACTCCCTTCATCCAGAATGCCTCAGCTCCTTACCCAGAAGATGAACTCCCTTCATCCAGAATGCCTCAGCTCCTTACCCAGAAGATGAACTCCCTTCATCCAGAATGCCTCAGCTCCTTACCCAGAAGATGAACTCCCTCTCACCCAAATGCCTCAGCTCCTTACCCAGAAGGTGAACTCCCTTCATCCAGAATGCCTCAGCTCCTTACCCAGAAGGTGAACTCCCTTCATCCAGAATGCCTCCCGCTCCTTACCCAGAAGATGAACTCCCTTCACCCAGAATGCCTCCTGCTCCTTACCAGAAGAAGAACTCCCTCTCACCCAGAATGCCTCAGCTCCTTACCAGAAGATGAACTCCCTTCACCCAGAATGCCTCAGCTCCTTACCAGAAGATGAACTCCCTTCATCCAGAATGCCTCCTGCTCCTTACCAGAAGATGAACTCCCTTCACCCAGAATGCCTCTTGCTCCTTACCCAGAAGATGAACTCCCTCTCATCCAGAATGCCTCCCGCTCCTTACCAGAAGATGAACTCCCTCTCACCCAGAATGCCTCCGCTCCTTACCAGATGAACTCCCTTCACCCAGAATGCCTCCTGCTCCTTACCCAGAAGATGACCTCCCTTCATCCAGAATGCCTCCTGCTCCTTCCCAGAAGATGAACTCCCTTCATCCAGAATGCCTCCTGCTCCCTTTTCTCCTCTTTACCAAAAAACACATGTGGAAGGAGACAATTCTAAAAATAAACCTACGATTAAAATAGTCCACTTGCTTCTGCTCTAGTTTAAAAATGTTGAGTCTTCCTCCAGACAACAACTTCATTTGTGAACCCTTCACCTCTCTGAGCCACCCCATATTTGCCCTGAATGAATGCCTCATTGTACACAGGGATCATAAAGGCAAAGCTGACAGTCACAGATTGCTGATGTCTTGGGAAACTAGGCCACCATCAGATCTGTGGGAGATCCCAGTGCATTGCACTTTAGGCCCAAGATCTCTATTTGCAAAGTAATGCTGAACTGGAGGATGGTGGTCTGGTCCATGGATCCTTCAAGTAAAATATATACACTCACATGACTATGGAAAAAAGGCATCCCAGTGTGAAATAGGCAAAAGATCCAGTAAAAAATATACAGAAAAATTGCATCCCAGGCTATTCTTCCACTGTGGTGTGAATGAGAGCTATGGGGTCTGTCATCAACCCTTGAGAAAAGGAGCGACCTACAAATGTCGTTGTCTGCAACCAGCACATGCAGCTGCTGCACACTCAGAACTGATGGAGACACAGATGCAATTTTCTATCCCACTTCTCTCCACTCGTTTCCAATGAGAAAGGTCTTATTTCAAAGCACAACTTGGTTCCGTTGTGGCCAGTACTTCACAAACCATTGAGGTAATGTTTATTCACCTCACACTTTAGCAACTATTTATGAGCAGTGTTTACAAGTTCCCGTGAGCGCCCAGTGGTTATTAGTGCTATGCAAACCCACAGCCGTCTGAATTGGTTAATCTGGACAGAACACAGGGGTAACTCTGACCCAGCATGTGATAGTCTGTCTCTGGGTTTATTCAAGTGTAATGCACCTTTAATGTCAACTTAGATTTTTCAACCCTCCTCACAAGCCTCACAGTAATTATAGTCAACAGTAAAACTGCACTCAGCCCAAAAGGCAGCACAACAGGAAATTGTGGGGAAAATTTAAAAACAAAACCAAAACAGAGACAAAAACTCCTGTCAATTTCCAAAAACAAAAATGGTTTAGAAAAAGAGTGAAACTTGCATCAGTGTGATAGAATTATGACAACTGTAAAGCTGTGTATTGTGTACAACTGCCAATTCTCCTTTGGCAAAAGGATAGGGTACCATCCCAGGCTGGGAGCAGCCCTGGCGTCAGACAGATCCACACTTTCTCCTGCCACCTGAGCGTGTGAGCCAATCATCAGCCTATTTTTGGCCTCACGGTTAATGATCTGTTGGTGCCCACACTTTTCACTTTGTCACAACAACTGGGGCTGCAGCTGAAGCACAGCTGGCCTCTCGTTCTCCCCGCCCTATAATTTACTTTAACAGCTTTAGGGACAAGAGGAAATGGTGGAGTACCCTGGAGCCCCATGCTTGCTTCAAAAATTAGTTCCGTACCTCGCTGTATATACACTCACAAGTATTTTGGGCGAATGGTGTAGGCATGTCAGACTGACATGAGCACAAGTACTGCTGACCCCCGCTTCTAGGAGGGTGGGTTGGTTTGGAGAAGAGGGGACAGCGGGGTGAGGCCACGAATCTATGATCTGTATGTGTGCATGTACATGTGTGTGAGTGTGTGTGTGTGTGTGTGTGTGTGCGTGTGCATGAGAGACGGGCAGAGCAATATGCTTCCTCCATGAGTAGGTGTGAGTATGTATGAGTAGGTGTGAGTAGGTATGAGTAGGTATGAGTAGGTGTGAGTAGGTATGAGTAGGTATGAGTAGGTGTGAGTAGGTATGAGTAGGTATGAGTAGGTGTGAGTAGGTATGAGTAAGTAGATGCTTACCTGATATCTTGAAAACTGAGGACTTTTAACTTTTTTAAATTTTACAGTGTACATATTTATAGAGTTCAGTTTGGTAATTGGACATCATATTTATGATGAAAGGAGAGTAATTGTCATGTCCTTTAACTTCTACGTTTCCTTGTGTTGAGAAATTGAATTCCATTCTTTCAGGTTATGTTTTCTCATGTAAGTATACATGAGGTGTGGTGTGTGTATGTGTGTGTGTGTGTGTGTGTGTGTGTATCTGCGGGTAAGTGTACATATGTATGCATGCTTGTTTACACAGGTGCAGGTGCAGCTACATGCTGACATCTGGTCTCTTCTTTGGTCACTCTCCACTTCATTTATTGAGGCAAAATCTCTTGTTCACTGATTCTGGTTGCTTTAGCTGGCCACCTTGTCCCAGAGATCCCATCTCCACCTTCCAGTGCCGGATTACAGACGGGCCATTCTGCCCACCTAGCCTTTACTCTTCTTCTTGTACTTGAAGGGCAAGCACGTTGCCTACTGAGCCATGTCCCCAGCCCTTCTTTTAGTTTTCTTGTTTGAGACAGGGTCTTATTATGTAGCCCTGGCTAGCTTAGTACTCATTTTGTAGACTAGGCTGGCCTCAGACTCACAAAGATCCTCCTGTCTCTGACTTCTGAGTGCTGGGACTAAAGGGATGTATCACTAAACCTAGCTCTAGTTTTCTTAATAAAATCCATTATAAACTGTTATCTGCTATGGTAACCCTTCTGTGCTGTGGGGCACTGTAATGTACTTCTCCTAAATATGTTTTGAACTCATTATCCAAACTCCATTATCTCCAAAACCTCTTACTTTCCCAAGCCTCTGGTTGCCTCCATTCTACTCAGTTTTTATGAAACCACCTTTTCATGCAGTGATTCTTTCTGGCTTATTTAATTTTGCATAATCCCTTCCCAATTGCCATCCTTTGTGACCAAGTGGTATTCCACGCCACCTTCTTTATCCACTTATCTGCCTTTTGGACAAACATGCATAAGTTCTGCTCTCAGACTGAGGCTGGAGAGCAACAACCTCCCATGCTCAGCAGTGCCCACAGGACGCTGGCAGTCTCTGGTGAAGGTTAGGAGCTCAGCTTCCCACCATCACTCTGGAGCTTGGGAAATATCCACGGGAAGGGTGGAACAAAAAGAGTTTCTGCAAAATGGAAACACATTTTTAATTGCAAGACACAGTGTCTCCACTCGTGAAACCGTGTCAGCTGACAACCTGCCCGTGCATCTACAGTGAAGGATGGAGGAGTTCTAAGCTTCAGGATCCTTTTTGGGCTAGCCATGGCAGGCAGAATGCAGGGAGACTTGGAACCAAAAGTGGTAAGCACAGTGACCAGTGAGTAGAGAGGAGCCCAGTTACTTGTAGAGCTGAGTGTTGAGCTCGAGAAAGTCACTGGAAAGTAGCTGCCTGTGACTGTTAATCCTGGTTGTCAACTTGATTGATCTGAGATCAACTAAGAGACATGCCTCTGGGCAAGTTTGTGAGGGTGTTTGCTAGAAACGTTAACTGGGAGGGGGAGACCTTCCCCCAGAATGGGCACTACCTTCCCACAGTAGCCAGTTGTAAAGAGGTGGATTGAAAGCATGCTGCTTTAAATCTGCCCGCCTTCACTCCTTGCTGATGAGGGCATCTACGCTGCCGCCACCGCCGCCGCCGCCTCTGCCTCTGCTGCCACAATTCTTTTCCAACATCAGAAACAAACTTTTCCAGTCTTCCAATATGTGCTGGAGACAGCAGCTCTCTAAGAATCCTCTAGGTCTTCTGTACCAGATCAGGCCTACGTAGGCAACCCAGCTTCATGGAGTTTTTGAGCAAGTCCTGGGGTTCTCAGCCTCTCCAGTAGGCAGACAGCCACTGGTGATCTACTACCTATCCTGTACCGTGGAAGCCAATCTAGTAAATTCCCTTCAAAATATATACTCATTGGATCAGGCCTGCTCTCCTAGAGTACCCTGATTGGGGCACAGTCCCAGGAGGATTTGGGGATGGTAGGAATGTTGATGTGTAATAGAAGATGTGGCTTTTTCCAGTCCACATTTTTCCTACATCAGCAATAGCTGGTGGCTTTGGAATTGGACTGTCAGAGGAAGACAATGTAAGGAAGCCTCTCACAGGGGACCATCATGCTGTCTTCTCAGAGGTTTTCCTGAGGCAGAAAGGGTGGGAAGAAAGGGCGGGAGAGGGCACACCAAGAATTCTGTTTCAGCTTTATGAGTAGATTATTCCTCACACCTTCACCTGCATCTAAAATCAGGTGTTCAGCCAGGCAGTAAGAGTCTGAAGATGGGAGATGCTCTCATGATACGGTCAGAGAACAGGGAATTCAGCGCCTCAACCAATCACTGTTAAGTTATAAATGCAGACCTAAAATCCTCCCTTCTTTACAGCATAGTTCATTTCTTTTACTTTTTCATTCCCACTAGCCTACAAATGTCAATTTTTCCTTATTTTAAACATTTACGTTTTGATATCAAATCTTCCTTCTGTTTCCCTCACGGCAAAGCTGCTCACAGGTTGTCTCTACTTTTGCTTTTACCATACGTCATCTTGCACCTGCAAACCCCATTCTGGTCTTTTTTTCTCTTCTTTTTTTTTTAATTTTTTTTTATTATTATTTATCTTTGTATGTGTATGAATGTACTGTCTGCATGCAGGTCTGTGCACCCATGTCTGCAATGCCGCGGAGGTCAGAAGAGGGTCTCGGATTCCCCTGGAACTGGAGTTCTCCTGGAATTGGAGTTACAGATGGTTCTTAGCCACCATGTGGGTGCTGGGGATCGAACCCGGGTCCTCTGCAAGAGCGTTGGTGCTCTTAACCGCTAGGCTATCTCTCCAGTCCCCTTTTTTTCTCTTCTATAACTCACTTGAAACTCTACTTTGGGGCTCACCAACATTACTAATCCTAGCCTACTGGATTGTTCTTGGTTCTGAGTTTATCCACCTAGCGGGATTGAGGTGAGATGTCAAATTTAAAGAAAAAGAAGCTTGAAGCCAGACGGTCTGAGTTCAAATTCCAGCTCTTTTGCTTGTGAGCTATGGAACTAGGCAAGCTTATTAAACCTAGGCTTCACTTCCCCACCTGCAAAATCAATATAGTAAAAGAAAATATTTTCCAGGAAGATGATAAGGATGCAAAGAGCTAGGGTATGTAAGACAGAATAGTGACTAGTCCGTAATGAACCCCATGGAGTTAGTAGTTCTGATTGTACTAATTAATAAGATTAACTAGCCCTTATTCACTGGGCTTCCAAGATACCAGAGCTCCCCTTCTGTTCCTCACTACTCCTTGGTCATCTATCATCCTCCCAATTTTGAGAACTTGGCCCATCACTTGGAACTCCATCACCGAGGTCCCGCCTGGTCCCATGCCTTCAGATGCCATCCATGTACCATGCCTGAACATTCTAGTCCTGATTCAGAAGCCATCTATAAATGGACATCTAGTCTCAAGGTGTTTGAGGTGTCTCACACTCAGTCGTCTTCCCATTCTGGGAGTCACTGGGTAGGCTCTCACCTATCTAAGTTCTCTTTCTAGGATGCTGTTCTGTAGATACATGAGTGGGCTCTTCCCACCCCTCCGTTAACTGTTTGCTTGAGTGTCATCCTCTGGGAAAGGTTTTCTATGCTTTCTCCCTCTTAAGTTAAAGCTCTCTCAGTTCTGTGCATGCCCTGGTGACCTCTCTGCCTTGTCTTCTTCTCTGTGGTGGCACTGGCTAATTCCAGATATGCTATATACTAGACATGTGTGTTTGCTGTTCTGTCTTCTGTGCCAGACCACAAGCTCTGTACTTTGCTGCATCATGTCCATGGTCCTGTCTCTAGCACTGATCCTGGTCTATAATTAAATACTGAGTAAATATTTGTTAAATGAATAAATGTTTAAACACCATGGGGGAGATAAGGTCAAGGAAAACAGCTCAGCAAGGATCTGCTGCAGATCTTGATCATCCCCTGTCCTCTCCAGAAAGTCCACTCAAAGCAGTGATATTTAAACAAAGCAAAAATGAAACTTAGTCCTATGAAGTGGTGAGGGGACAGAGAGGAAAGCACCAGGCACAGCCACACCCCGCAGTGGCTCTGCTGCCACTCTTAACTGAAGAGTTTGGCAAAGATTCTGGAATCTGAGTGCACTGTGAGTCTGACTAGAGAGTCATGTGAGGGAGAGGTCACACCTCATCTGTGGTCTTGGAAGAGTCACCTCGAATGCTGAGGGAAGCCCAATGGTCTTGAACATGGTAGCATTAAAAGCCAGATGTTTGAAAAAAAAGTCAGATGTTTGAAGGCAGCTGCAGGGAAGACAGAAAGTTAGAGGTTGAGATCCCTGAAGCAGCCATGAAAGATAACTAAACAAGAGGTATGGCTTTGGACAGGGAAAAGGCAGATCGTGAAGGTACAAGCACAACTGAGGACATTTTCGTATTGGCTGGATAGAGACAGAGATGGAGGCTGGTGGAAGGAGACTCGGGATATTGAGCAAGCCGATGGGTAGTCAGGTGAAGCTACTGCCCGCAGACAAAGACAATAAAATTGTCTTGGGACAGGGAAAGAAAAGTACAGTTTGGAACTAAAGACTAAAGAGTTCTTTTCCCCAGTGTGAACCTCTTGATCTATTGCATGTCCCCCCAACTGCTCCCAGATTCTCAGGAATTTGCCACTGCAGGCTTCCCATTCCCAGTGTCATTCCTGCTGCTCTCTGTCACCCAGTGTCCTTTAAAAGCAAGCTTACAATTCTCTCTGCCCAGAGTTTTGTTCCCTGAACTATACTCCAATATAGAGACCACAGTTCCTCTGTGGAAAGGCTGATTCCAGTGCTGACATGGGGGATGCAAGATGGTCCTGAAAGGACCTGTGGTGCTGGACAGCAGAGAGGTGCACAGACACATGCATAGCAAGGGACACACGTCACAGGGAGCCGCAGCCCACAGGGCTCCCAGTGGCCGGAGCTCAGATAATGTGAGCAAGAAAATAATAATGGAGCATTGGAATATAATCCAAAGTATAAAATTAAGACCCATGAGTAAATAGGAATAATATACAAATAATATGAATATAATAATGCAAACTACCTGAAATCAAGGACTAACTAAACAAACGAATGGGAAAATGGACAAATCTTCCGTTCAGAATTCTAAGTAATCTTGTAGCTATTCTAGCATTCAGATCTGCACACTGCAAACTGGTCTGCACACTACAAAGGTAAGGTACACAGGATGATGTCCTTCCAGAGCTCACCGTGTGGGACGGAGTGCTAGGACAGTGTTATGAGGAAATGACAATCTCTACTTCAGTCCCTCAGCCAGGACTACTGCACACTCCCAGGAGTGACAAATAGCAGATTTGCCTATGATAAAATGTGATGAGAAGAACATTTTCACTTCTGTGATTGTCCGATTCATAACCTCCTCTGTGTGTGTGGTGTGTACCTGTATCTGCATGCAAGTGTGTGTGTGTGTGTGTGTGTGTGTGTGTGTGTGTGTGTGTGACAGTAGGCATGCTCATATGTACACATGCATAGGACAGAGGAAGATGCCAGACCTAACTCTCTGATTTATTCCCTTAAATCAGAGTCTGTTGTTGAAACTGGATCTCATCAGTTTTGTCCTAAGCCAGCTGGCCCTCATGCTCAACAACCCACATGTCTCTACCCACAGCTCAGGGCTCAGGCATGCATGACCACCCGTGGATTTCATGTAGGTCCTGGGGATCTTAGCTCAGGTCTTTGTGGTTGTACAGCAAGCACTCTTACCCACACAGCCATCTCCCCAGCTCCCAATTACTTCAGTGTTGCTATGAGAAATATCAGACATATCCAAACTGAAAGACAGCCATGTACCTAGCCAGTCAGTATGCTTCCAAATCACCAAAGTCATTGAAAGCAAGGGAAGTCTGAGAAACTCATGGTCCAGAGAGACTCAGGAGACAAGATAACCAGTCCTTATGGGATTCTGAACAAAATACAAAGCATAAGAAAAAAAATGAAATCCAAATAAAATATGGGATTTAGCTAAAATTTTTATTTTGGTTCAATGATTATGACAAATGTATCCTAATATAGGTTCTGACAGAAGGGCAGTCCCAGAACATGAGGCCCCACATGCTATAATTCTTGCAATGTTCTATAAATTAACTATTCAGAAATTAGAAATTAATTTAAATATGGAGAAGAAACCTAGCTTCACTTATTTCACACTCATCTAGAAAGTTTCTCTTTGGTACCTCTCCTCAGGAGGTTCTAGGACCAATCTTGTACTTGGCCTACAAAGCTCACTGCCTCTCAGCAAAAGGTTCTTGGAGTTGGCAAGTCTTCAAGGCTCCCCTTTCAGTTGAGGTTCCCTCCAGGACAGCAGGCAGTGGTCCTGAGCATTGCGAACTCCTGTCGGTTCTGAGAAAATCTCTAACCCTCTCTGCTTCTTCCACCTCAGGGGTAGAAGAGAGACGATGACAGTTCCATTAGGCAGGGTTTCCAGGGAAGCAGGCACTATTTGTAAGAATTATATAAACTATTAGGGCTGGAGAGATGGCTCAGCGGTTAGGAGCACTGGCCACTCTTGTGGACCCTGGTTTGTTCCCAGCACCCACATGGCAGCTGACAACCACTTATAACTCCAGTTCCCCAGGGGGGTCTGATGCCCTCTTCCGACCTCCATGGCATTGCATGATACAGGTGTACTGACATACATGCAGGCAATACACTCATATTTTTAAAAAAGAATCTTATAAGTTATTTTAGTCAAACAGCCAAGCCTCATACTGAAAACCCAGGAGATGATCTGCACTTCCTGCTGTTACCACTGAGTCTCACTTGGCTTTCAGCTCCTCTCTTTCTTCCGGAACACACACTTCAGTGACCCAACCAGCCCTCCTCCTGAGTCCCAACAATGCTACTTCTCAGGCTTCCTTTTCCTGTGTTTGCTACTCCCCACTTCCATGGCCAGGATCTACATCAAAGGCAGGGATGTCCCTCCTTGAGTCTCAACTCTCCTGTGATCATTTCAATCCAGCTGTCTTCTCAGGTCTTTCTTCTCCTGGATCCCTTCCATCATACCCAGTTTCAAAACACTTTCAAAATCTTTCCACGTCTTCCATGCCCAGGTCTTATTCAATTACTGTGACCATGCCTACTGTACTTTTGTCATCTCGGTGCCTTTCTTCCCAGTCTCTAAATCTTTGTAGATACCATTTCTTCTGCCCAGAAATAATTTCTCCCTTCAATTCTCCTCCCTAGTTTTGCCAGAGCAATTTCAACTCATTTTCTGGATACCAGACACAGATGTTTTCTCTAGGCTTGTTCCTGGAAAATGCGTATTTATCCAGGCTAGTTCATACCCATAATATTGTGTGACCTGGTTTTCTCACCCCACACTGCTTCTGTTTTCCTCCTTGAATAAGTAATCATTGTGACCCAAAAGAAGAAGGTAAGTTCATTCTGCACAGGTAGTTTTTCTGGACTGGAGTCAAGCAATACTCACGATGTTGTGATGTCAGCTTGTCCCTTTCAAGACAATGGCATGGTTTCTAGGTTAGGTAGACATTAGAAAAGATGAAGTTTTAGTGAAAATGTTCTTCTAGTTTTTTTTTTTTTTTCTTTTGAGTCTCCTCAGGGCCTCGGTTCCCTGGAGAAAATGCCTTATGAAAGGAATAATTGTTATATGTTCTACCCAGCCAAGAAAGAATTCTCTGGATAATTAAGTTTCCAGAGCACATTACCTACTTGAGTTTGTCCATGTATAAATGGGAAGGGCTTATGGGCCTTTAAGAAGTAGAACATTATGGAGGTCTTAGATTATTGCGACTGTGTCCTTAGAAGAAAGGTGGAGCCCTGCCCACGGCTTTACTCTATTTCTGTATGGTTCCTGGCTCAAAATGTGATCACCTGCTCTGACCTGCAGTCCCCTAACAATGCTACTGGACTATTCTCACCAGAGGCCCAATGGAAAGAGGCCAACCAATCTTGAACTTGAAGCTCCAAAATTATAAGCTAACTAAACTATTTTATTTTATTTTATTTTTGGTCTTTTTGAGACAGGGTCTCCCTGTAGCCCCAGCTGTCCTGGAACTCACTCTGTAGACCAGGCTGGCCTTGAACTCACAAAGATCTGCCTGCCTCTGCCTCCCAAGTGCTAGGATTAAAGGCATGGGCCACCATGCCCGGCACTAAACTTTTTAAAATAAGTAGCATCTCTAAGGAATTTTGCTATAGTAGTGTGAAATTGAGTACTACGCCTTCTACAATGCTAGGTGTTCTCCAGCCTCTCCTGGGAACTTTATCCTAAAGTTAACTAGAGTGGGTACAGCAGCCTTTGGAAACCATTCATGATCACTCAGTGTACTCCAGACTTTCAAGCCATGTTCATTGACACTCTGTTTACAATGTGCCAGCCAAGGAGGGGGAAAGCCTCTGTTTTGACCTAGTAACAGCCCCGCTGTTTGCATATCTCACAAGGGTCCAAGACCCTGGGGGCGATAAAGTCCTCCGGGCATTTCATCCCATCTCTAGACAGACTGCGTGGCCCTGTTAAGAGCACCACCCATGGGAGGGCTGCTCCCAGCCTCACCCCTGATGTGGCACTCAGGAGAGGTCCTGAGCTGACTACAGGAGGCAGGAGTGTGGCCTTCCCTAGCTCACCTGCTGCTGCTGACAGGCAGCCTCCAGAGACAAATTCTGTTTTCAGCCTATCTTATGCTGGGCTACTGGTAAGATGGTCTCCATTTTTTTGACAGGGTCTCCCTAGTCACAGCCCACCCGGAAGTCACTAGGTGAACCAAGCTGGCCTCAGTCTCACAGAAATCTACCTGCCTCTTCCTCCCAAGGGCTGAGATTAAAGGCACAAGACACCACAACTGGTATAAGATTCTTGCATTGTTTTGGCAATGTGGCCATGTAGCTCAAGTCCCACAGATGATTTCTTCTTTCGTCTGACCACTCAGACCACTCACGAAACTTCTACCACACAGCTGGAGATGGTGGCTTACCATTTTATGTACCTGTCTCCAAACTGAAAGTAGGAAACTCACCCTCTGCTTCTGGAGACTTCCTACCCTCCTCACTTATGTAGCTGACTATAATATCTGTTTATTGAGCAGCTTTCGCTAACATTTCTCAAAGATCTGGTAATAATTACCTATTACTGGCCATCGTAATGTGATCATGATATAAACATGAGCTCTGAATAATTGCAAACTTGCATCGCTGGTGATAAGCATTGTTCTAAGCACTTTCTACTAACTCACTTAATTCCTACCACCAGCCAGTTGGGTAAGATTATTGGTTTCCCAAGTTTGCACAACTGGCCAGTGTCACAGGCAAGACTAGAATTATGTTCATATAGCTACAGAGCACATGCCTTAATATTGTTAAGTTTCCTTGGGGCAGGTAAACAGTATCTACCTTTCATGGCCCAATGACAAACAGAGGCACAATTCCACCCAAGAACACTCTGGGAAACCAGTGAGTTTATTGGGCTTCCTACAATGTGATGGGTGAGGGTTTGTTTATAGGAATGTGGTTGTCCCCTGACCCCATCCCTGAAGCTCAAAGCTCACACCAGAAAGTCTTCACCCAAGCCTGGATGGTGGCTTTCTCACAGCCACATAAAGGTGACACAAGCCCTCCTCTATTCTACTCCCTCTCTTATATGCTCTGGTCCCTCCCCCAAGCCATGTGCAATTCAAGCTGAATCAATCATCTTGTGTTGGAAGGTATGTCTGGACTCTCAGGTAAGGGTCCTGTGACTCTCCCTGCCCCTCCTTCTATGAAATGCAAGCCCAGCTGTGATGATCTTAGGTGCTCAGGTACAGCTGAGCTCAGGAGGATGCTGTCTGTCTGTTGCAGGACAGTCCTATATAGCACTCTGGATGAAGAGAGCATTAGACATCAGTCCTGCTGGTACTTACTTTTATTAGTTACTTTTCAGTGCTGTGATAAAACACTCTGCCCAAAACCAACTTGAGGAGGAAAGAGTTCATTTGACTTACACATCGTTATCACAGTTCATCACTGAGGAAAGCCAGAGCAGGAACTCAGGGCAAGAGCCTAGATCAGGAACTGAAGCCACCACTACAGAGGAACACTGCTTCCTGGTGTGCTTCTCCAGCCTGTGCTCAACTTGTTGTCTTATACAACTCAGGACCCCCACCCAGAGTGGGCTGGGTCCTCCCACAACACTGAACAATCAAGAAAATGCCCCCACAGACACGACCACAGGCCAGTCCAATGGAGGTAATGTCACAATTGTGTATCAGGTTGAAAATGGAAGCAATCCACCACACTGCTCCTCAGTTACATGGACATTTAGCCTGGGCATTGCAGGCAAAGAGCTTCCAGTGTTATGTGAGTGCTTCTAAGTGTGGCTGACTACACTACTGGGAAGTAGAAGTCAACAGTACCTCTGCAAGCTGCAGTTGATGGATCCACCAGCAAGCCCACACACAGAACATGGAGGTTAATTTTATATGTCCACTTGGCCAGGCTATGGTACCCACTTGCTTAGTCAAACACTAGTCTATATAATGCTGCAAAGGTAGTTCTTAGAATCGTAGACTTTGAGTAAAGTAGATTGTCCCTCATAACACGGGCACATTTTTTGAATCAACTCAAGACTGGAAGAACAAAGGCCAGAGTTTCCCAAAGAAGACATTTTACTTCAAGACTGGAACATGAAGCCCTGCCTAAATTTATAGCTTGCCTGGCCCAGACTGCAGTTTTAGACCAAGATTTCAATCTCACCTCTTACCTGAGCTTCCTGTTGATCCACCAGCCCTGTGTGTTGCCAGGGCCCCAATCAGCTTGTCCATCAGCCCTGTGTATTGCCAGGCCCCTGATCACATGAGCAGTTTCCTTATACAATCTCCCAAGTCTTCTCTCTCTGATAGAAGACAGGCAGGCAGAGATAGATGTCAGATAGATAGATGACAGAGTGACAGATAAAGAGATGCATCAGATGAGGATAAATGGTAAAAATTTGATAACTAACAAACACATGGGTAGTTATAGAGTATAGAGGACAGAGGGGTGATAGATAAAGAATGAATGGATGGACACAGAATAGGAAATGACAGAGACACATAAATTATAGACATTTTAATAGACTATAAACAGAAAATTATAGACATGTGATAATAGGGAAATGGCAGATAATAGACAGAAATGCATAAATTATTAGATAAATAGATGATAAATGATAAATTTATAGATGATAGCTGATAGAGAATAGATGATGATAAAGAGTTACACACAAATATATTATACATATAAAATACATGCAAATGTGTATATATATATTATGAATATATAATACATGCATGTATACACAGATATTCTAAATATAATTAATGCATATTTGTATATATTATTCATATATAATGTGTGCATATATTGCATGCATATATACATATATAACACATGCATATGCATGTATATAATATAAATATATAAGATGTACCTGTATACATATAATACATGCATATGTGTGTCTATACTTTACATATATAACACATGTATATATGTGTATATATATTTTACATGTATAATGAATGAGTACATAGAAGAGTAAGTAAATGGGTGGGGTGAGTCAGGTTCAGAGTTCTCCAGGGAATCAGAATCAGCAGGCTCACTCACCCTTGCATGGGTGGACCACACTTCTCCTTCTACCTTACATGGATGGACCATACTTCTCCATCTCCCTTGCATGGGTGGACCACACTTCTCCATCTCCCTTGCATGGGTGGACCACACTTCTCCATTTCCCTCACAATGGATGGACCACACTTCTCCATCTCCCTTACAATGGATGGACCACACTTTTCCATCTCCCTTAGAATGGATATACCACATTTCTCCATCTCCTGTACAATGGGTGGACCACACTTCTCCATCTCCTGTACAATGGGTGGACCACATTTCTCCATCTCCGTTGCATGGATGGACCACATTTTTCCATTTCCCTTGCATGGGTCAACCACACTTCTCCATCTCCCTTATGATGGATGGACCACACTTCTCCATCTCTCTCGCATGGATGAACCACACTTCTCCATCTCCGTTGCATGGATGGACCACACTTTTCCATTTCCTTTGCTTGGGTCGACCACAGTTCTCCATCTCCCTTACAATGGGTGGACCACACTTCTCCATCTCCCTTGCATGGGTGGACCACACTTCTCCATCTCTCTTATAATGCATGGACCACACTTCTCTATCTCCCAAACAATGGATGGACCACACTTCTCCCTTACAATGGATGGACCACCCTTCTCCATCTCCCTTACAATGGATGGACCACACTCTCCATCTCCCTTACAATGGGTGGACCACACTTCTCCATCTCCCTTACAATGGGTGGACCACACTTCTCCATCTCCCCTACAATGGGTGGACCACACTTCTCCATCTCCCTTACAATGGGTGGACCACACTTCTCCATCTCCCTTACAATTGGTGGACCACACTTCTCCATCTCCCTTACAATGGGTGGACCACACTTCTCCATCTCCCTTACATGGATGGACCACACTTCTCCATCTCCCTCATAATGATGGACCACACTTCTTTATCTCCCTTACATGGATGGACTACACTTCTCCATCTCCCTTGCATCGATGGACCACACTTCTCCATCTCCCTTGCATGGGTGAACCACACTTCTCCATCTCTCTTGCATGGGTTGAACCACACTTCTCCATCTCCCTTGCATGGGGGACCAAACTTCTCCATCTCCCTGGAATGGGTGGACCACACTTCTCCCTCTCCCTTATAATGGATGGACCACACTTCTCCATCTCCCTTATAATGGATGGACCACACTTCTCCATCTCCCTTATAATGGATGGACCACACTTCTCCATCTCCCTTACATGGATGGACCATACTTCTCCATCTCCCTTGCATGGATGGACCACACTTCTCCATCTCCCTTGCATGGATGGACCACACTTCTCCATTTCCCTTGCATGGATGGACCACACTTCTCCATCTCCCTTGCATGGATGGGCCATACTTCTTCATCTCCCTTGCAATGGGTGGACCATACTTCTCCATCTTCCTTGCATGGATGTATCACACTTCTCCATCTCCCTGGAATGGGTGGACCACACTTCTCCATCTCCCTTGCATCAATGGACCACACGTATCCATCTCCCTTGCATAGATGGACCACACTTCTCTATCTCCCTTGCATTGGTGATCCACACTTCTCCATCTCTCTTGCGTGGGTGAACCACACTTCTCCATCTCCCTTGCATGGTTGGACCACACTTCTCCATCTTTCTTGCATGGGTGAACCACACTTATCCACCTCCCTTGCATGGGTGGACCACACTTCTCCATCTCCCTTGCATGGGTGGACCACACTTCTCCATCTCCCTTGTATGGATGGACCACATTTCTCCATCTCCCTTGCATGAATGGACCACACCTCTCCATCTCCTTTGCATGGATGAACCACACTTCTCCATCTCCTTTGCATGGATGGACCACACTTCTCCATCTCTGTTGCATGAATGTACCACACTCTCCAGCCTCCTTCTTCCACACAGAGTTACACTGTTGCCACAATCCAGCTTTGATGAACAGAGCCAGAGATCATGGACTTGTGAATATCCCTTTGAGATCCTGATTTCGATTCTTGTGGATACACACACAATCAGTGTTTCTGAACCACACCATAATTGTGTGTTTGTTTAATTTAAGGAATCTCACACTGGTTTCCATACTGACTGCACTACTTTTTATTTCTACCCATAGTGTACAATGGTTGCAATCTCTCCACTTACTCTCTAACTTGCTGTTTTGGGTTTAATGGATAGCCAAATTGAATTGGGATTTAGAAAGCACAGGAGTGATGGTGTTGTGGTACAACTTGGAAAGGGGAGGGAAAGGCATCAGGAGTTCTAAATCATTCTTGAGTACCTAGAATGTTTGAGACTAGTCTAAGCTACATGAGGTTTTGTCTCAAAAAACACAAGTTGTAGCAAGAACCTTTCTCTCTGTCACCACCACCACCACACCACCACTCCCGAATAAAAGGAAATAAATGCAGCTTGTTCAGATTTATAGACTTTACTATAAGTCTCTTCTTGTCATGACCTTGTAGCATGGAGCACCCAAGCAGGATATGTATGTTTCTAGACATCGGAGACAAAGAACCTGAACTGTACATGGAATATAATATTCATTTCTCAGGGATCTGTGTTAGAGAGCTATCTCTGAGGGATACTGCATCAGTGTAATAAACTGCTTCGGGACTGTTTTTAGCCTTTAGGATCCCATTCTTTTCTATTCTAGGCCTAGAAATCAATCATTGATCAATCAATTAAAAAAGTGTAAGTATCATTTTTCTGGATTCAAAATGCATTGCAAAGTTATAGTATTTAAAGCAGCATGGTACAAATAACAAAATACATATATTGGCCAATGCAGAAGAATGGGTAGCTCAGATGTAAATTTGCTATCTGTTTTTAAAGTCCCTTGAAACAGATAGAATTAATTTCTTCTTTCTAGGGTGAGGAGGTAGCTATGGCCTGAACTGCCAGACTTCATGCATGCTAAAAATACTCTCTATCACTGAGCTACCCCCCAGCTTCTAAATTTCTTCTGCTGATTGAGACTACAACCTTGGACCAGGGAGACTGCTAGCATCCCTCCTCACAAAACCCTGAGATGTGTCTATCACCTATTGCTTCCATTAGCCCCACAGCCATGTCAGAGAAGGGTCCCATTCTGTACTAGGTATGGGTCATAACAACACCTGCCCCAGCACCTCTCTCCATAAGGGAGACTATGCTGTCTGTTAATAAGTCTCCAGGCTGTGAGGCACTATATGAATACTAACAAAATTGTCCAAACTTCCTGGTACAACCCAAGCTGAGCTGAGGGCTCTGGCCAGCAGAGGACCAGCAGGACCTCCCATGACCCTCAGAACTGATCAAGAAGACACTTTTATATTTGCTTGTGCAATCTAAGGACTGGCTTACAGTTTTACCCCGCATTGACTCTCTGGGCATTCCTGCTCCAAATTGTAAATTATTTTGTTTATATAGGATATATCTGTGTATATATATATATATATATAATGTACATTGATTGATTCACCCTTTAAAATATGCAAGCACCTCTACTTCTTCTAACTAATGCCTTCCAGTCATTCTAAACCCACTGCTATCTTTCCTGTCACCATGCTGTCCTAGAATCACTCTCTCATTTACGCTATGTAAAGCTGAAAGCTGATTCCTGCCCAACTCCCTCTACTCAGTTTCAGAATCTCTGTTGGTTCCTGAAAGTTCTAATTTACCTGCCAGCCTGTCACCCTCCTCCCCTCCACTGGAGGGGCCTGGAGGGTGACAGGCTGGATCACTGGCCTGGAGTCTCCCTTCCAAAGTCACACCCCAGAAAGTTGCAACAGCATCACTGTCAGCTTTCCTACAAAGACACTTAATACCTTGAAATGAAGCTCAGTACATGCACATAGGTCTTTGTCCATTCAAAACTCAGTAGCGGTTTCTCTGTTCTTTCCCTAGAATGCCAGAGCTGGTGCCTCATTCATTTGTGTCCTTTCCTTCCTTCCCTCCACTTTCCTCCCCAGTCCGGCATGATCCTGTGAAGGTTCCTGAGATGATTGGGATATTCTGACACAATGTCACAAAGCAGATAATAGAAGTCATTACACACATTCTCCAGCCCTCCACACACACAAATACTCACAGCAAGTGTGTGTGTATTGGCAGGGGCTGTGGTGGGGTCAGGGGTGCACTGCAGATGTCTGCTTCAGTGGCTCTCCACCTTATTTATTTTTATTTTTATGTATGAATGTTTTGCCTGCACATATGCAAGTGTACCACATGCCCACCGAGGTCCAAAGAAGGCAGTCAATCCCATGGAACTGGAATTATAGATAGTTATCAGCCACCACGTGGGTGCTGGGAGCCAAACCTGTGTTCGGTGACTGCAGGAGCAGCCAGTGATCTTAGCCACTGAGCCATCTATCCAGCCTCTCCACCTGAGTCTTTGAGACAGGATCTCTCACCATAACTGGAGCTCAATCACTATTTGGATTAGACTGGCTGGCCATTGAGCCCCAGAATCTGCCTATCTATAGCCCTAGGATTACCATGATGACTTTTACATAGATGCCAGGATAGAACTCAAGTTCCTGTGCTTGAACAGAAAGCAGTTTACTCAGTCAGCCATCTCCACAGCCCTCTCACAGTAACTTTTCATTGTTGTCTAAGTGTTGGAGCAAATGACATGAGGTTTTAGCTAACAGAATTGGGAAGTCCATTTCCTAGGAATTGTGTTTTGTCTAGGAGGAAAGTTCATTCTAAATAATAAATGTGGTAGGTTATTTTCTTCTCTACCAGTGAAGGGGCTCTGACTATATTGAAAACATACTGTTTCAAACTAGAATACTTGTAATGGTTTAACATGAAATACAGACAGCCTCAAAGCCAAAAGCATGTGTTCC
Organism: Rhizomys pruinosus; assembly: GCA_009823505.1. Lineage (NCBI taxonomy): Eukaryota > Metazoa > Chordata > Mammalia > Rodentia > Spalacidae > Rhizomys > Rhizomys pruinosus. The sequence continues at coordinate 172,602 of VZQC01007176.1, read as the reverse complement.
TAAAAATATCACAAAATATGAAAAACTCCCCACAAGTTTTAAACAACCCAACCTCACAAAGACTCTGTCATGACTATATCCCTAAATCTCTTTATTCCAAGCCTGAAAAATCCAGACTCTTGAGAAATACCAGAAAATAGGCAGTGAACCCAGCAATTTGTGATCTTCTCCTCAGCTGTCTGCTATAACTGAAAGGCATTCTTATGAAATATTCAAGATCCCACAAAGGGAATCATGTTAAGCAGTATTTACAGTAAAATTAAGATGACAAAGAAAGAATTAACATGGTCCCTACCAAGGATAACATGCCAATCACAAAGCAGTTTATATTTAAATAAGAGGTAAACTTTTTAATTTCTTATGAGTGGCTGGAGAACCTACAATGACTTCTATCATAAGATAAATCAGAAATGATAGACAAAATCAGCATTTTCTTAAGTAGATATGGGTATGGTTGCCATTCTTGGTACACAGGGAAGTTGGGCTTAACATTTATTTGTGTTTTTAAATTTTATTATTTTTAGTTTACATGTATGAGTGTATTGCCTGCATGCAAGTAAGTGCGCCTGTGTCATGCAATGTCTGCAGAGGCCAGAAGAGGCCATTAGATCCCCTCGAATTGGAGTTACAGATGGTTGATAGCTTCCAAGAAGTGCTGGGAATCAAACCCAAGACTTCTGCAAGCATAGCCATTGCTCTTAACCACTGAGCCATCTCTCCAGCCTTAGGACTTAATATTTAATGTACAAATGGGAACAGAAACATTACTGGATCTGAAGAAAACAAGATATTGAAACAGAGAAGACTTCATTAATGAGGACCCCAGAGAGGAAAAAATACAGGCAGGGAAATACATGGGCAGCATAAGAAAATTAATAATGATCATCTTTATGCAGAAAAATATTTTCTTCCAGGAGTGGTGGCACACACCTTTAATCCCAGCACTCAGGAGGGAGAAGCAGGCAGATCTCTGTGAGTTCAAGGCCAGCCTGGTCTACATAGTTCCAGGACAGCTGGGGCTACAAGGAGACCCTGTCTCAAAAGGACAAAAAAAAATATTCCCTTTAGGAATTTGTATTATGGGCTTTGACCTGACTTGAGTTTGGGGTTCTGATTTATTAGTCAGGATTGTCTAGAAGAAATGAAATGATAGGACGGATGAATATATATAAAGGAATTATTAAACTGGCTTATGCAATTCAGTTGAAATAGTCCAACAACAGCTGTCTTAAACTCGAGGGGCAGAGAATCCAGTAGTCCCTCAGTCTGTGAAGGTAGGTACCTCCAGCAGTCCCAATCTGGAGCAGAAGGCTAGAGGAGTCCTGGAGATTTGCTGGTCCTCAGCCCACTTTGGAAGCCCTGGAAAGCTGGCTTTAATATCAGCCAAGGAATCAGCTGCAACAGCAGTGACAACAGGGTAAAGGACTCAGCCCCAGGGAGAATACCAAGTGAGCAAAACCCCTATACTCTCCATTCTTCTTCATCTGGGCTGTGAGGGAAGGTGCCACCCGCATTTGAGGTGGATCTTCATGCATCAATTAAGTTAATCAAGACAATTCTCTACAAACATCCCCACAGGCCAACCATGATGTCAACATTTCCTCAATTGATGCTCCCTGCTCAGGTGAGTCTAAATTGTAGCAGGTTGAAACTTAACACCAGCCATCACAGGTTAGAAGTTCCAAGCCTTGCATGGTGAGAAAATTCCAAATTAATAAATTTACATAAACTGTGGAGTGATGACATTCTTAGAAGATATGATGGAAACAAATGGAAAGCAAAAACAAAAACTTCCCTGAAGGGAGCCAGGTAAATTCTCTCTCTACAAATAGGTCCCAAATCAGAAACAACAAAGACATGGAAGCAATCCACTATATTCAGCAGACAACTAAGGTATTAACCTACCTGAATCCAGTGAGCAGATAATCAAAGACCATAAGAATATATTTGAAATATACTTGAAAATATAAATGTTAAGATGCAATAAAATAAACTTCAGGGAAGTTTAAAGATTAATCAAAAGTAACTTCTAAAATTTAAATATATAGGGACTCAGTGCAGGGTCAAGGAAGTGCCTTGAGGCCTGGGGGCCCCACACCCAACCCTGGAACCTCCCAGCTTGGGTTCCAGAGAGCACCACAGCATGGATGCACCTAGACAGGGTCGCAGGGGCACAGCAAGTCAACAGGGTACCTGTGCGTAGGCCAAAGGAGTACCCCAACCCCCACTCTGGCTCAAGCTGTTGATGCTGTGGTGCAGACTAACTAGCAAGCATAGTGTTAGTGAATCTAGTCTGTGCAGACAACGTTGAAGCATCAGAATCCAAAAACGCAAATAAACAAAAAACAAATCCACATGCCAAGGACACCATGAAAAAACAACATGCAAAAATCTCATAATAAATCCACACCAAACTCTACCAATCCGACAGAAGATTCCTACAAGATATCCCTGGAAGGAAACCAAGACACAGACCTTAGACGAACAATTGTGGACATATTCAAAGAAATCAAAGAATATAAAGAACAAATTAGAGAACTAAGGGGAGAAAATGAAAAACTCAGGAAGGACCTAGAAGGAAAGAATGATAAACACTGGAAAGAACTAGAGGGAAAGAATGGCAAACTCCACAAAGAACTAGAGGAAGAGAAACACAATGTTTAAAAAGAACTAGAGGGAGAGAAAGACAAACTCTAGAAGTGGAAACACTGAAAAAATCCCAGGCTAAAATGAATAAAGAAGGATACCAGCAAAGCAAGGAGCTACAAGCAGAGAATGACAAGCTCTAAAAGGATACAGAAACACTAAAGAAATCACAGGAAGAAATGAATCAACAGGAAAGGATGGGAGAAAGCCTCAGAAGCAGAATGGTTGAAGCAGAAAATAGAATATCAGACCTGCAGGACAACACAGAACATCTAAAATGTTCAAGTGAAGACTGTGAAAAAATTAAAAAATCACAAGAGTGGAATAACCAGGAAATGTGATATACTATGAAAAGACCAAATCTCTGCATCACAGGGATAGAGGAAGGAGAAGAATCTCAAGACAATGATATTGATCAGATCTTCAACAGGAATATAGAAGAAAATTTTCCTAAACTGGAAAAAGACAAACCTGTACAAATACAAGAAGCATGGGGCTGGAGAGATGGCCTAGCAGTTAAGAGCACCGACCACTCTTACAGAGGACCCAGGTTCGATCCCCAGCACCCACATGGCGGCCGAGAACCGTCTGAAACTCCAATTCCAGGAGAACTCCAGTTCCAGGGGAATCCGAGACCCTCTTCTGACCTCTGCGGCATTGCACAGACTTGCATGCAGACAGTACATTCATACACATACAGAAATAAATAAAAATAAAAAAAAACAAATACAAGAAGCACATAGAACACCAAATAGACAAGACCAGAAAAGAAACTCCCCACGGCATATCAAAGTTAAAATCCTAGATGCTCAAAACAAAGACAAAATATTGAAAGCCACAAGAGAAAAACAACAAATTACATACAAGGGGAAACACATCAGAATTACAGTTGACTTATCTGTCCAAACTATGAAAGCCAGAAGAACGTGGATCAAAGTATTTCCAGTGCTAAACGACTTTAGATGACAACCCAGATTACTATACCCAGCAAAAATGTCAATTATAGTTGAAGGAGAAAGAAAAATCTTTCATGACATAAATAAGATGAAATAATACATATCAGAAAAACCAACACTTCAGAAAATACTCAAAACAATACAAAGAACAAAGGAAAGGAGCAACTATCCCCAACCAACTAAGAGAGAAACTAATAAAAGCATGACAGAGTAAGTACAAACCTAGACCAAAATGCAAACAAAGAATAAGTTGAAAGGAAGCAACACACATTTCTCCATAATGACCTTAAATATCAATGGTCTAAACTCCTCAATCAAAAGACATAGACTGAGAGAATGGATTAGGAAACAGAATCCATCTATATGTTGCCTGCAAGGAACCCATCTCACCCTCAAGGATAGACACCAACTCAAAGTGAAAGGATGGAAAAAATTCCAAGCAAATGGTACCAAAAAGCAAGCAGGAGTTGCTATTCTAATATCAGACAAAATAGACTTCAGAGTGAAGTCAAACAGAAGAGACAAAGAGGGCCATTACATCCTTATCAAAGGAACAATTAACCAGGAAGATATCACAATCCTAAATGTTTCTGCACCAAAGTCAGGTGCATCGAAATATATAAACACAATTCTTCAGGCCCTCAAGACACAGATTAATCCCAACACACTAATAGTGAGGGACTTCAGTACCCCCACTGAGCCCCTTGGATAAATCAACTGGACAAAAAATAGAGAGACATTGGAACTGAACAATACAATACAACAAATGGACCTCACAGACATCTACTGAATATTTCACCCAAACACCAGAGAATATACTTTCTACTCAGCACCCCATGGAACATTCTCCAAAATTGACCATATACTGGGACACAAAATAAACTTTAACAAATATGAAAGGATTGAAATAATCTCGTTCTATCAGACCACAGTGCAATAAAGCTTAATATTAACACCAGAATAAGCCAGTCTAGCTACAAGAACACATGGAGACTAAACAACACAATCATGGATAATGAATGGGTCAGGGAAGAAATAAAGAATGAAATAAATGTATTCATGGAAGTAAATGAAAAATACAATACAACACCACAAAATCTGTGGGCTAATTTAAAAGCAGTCTTAAGGGGAAAATTTATAGCGCTAAGTGCCCACATTAGAAAAACAGAAAGGGAACAAATAAATGATCTAACACTACAGCTTAAAAAAACAAACAAACTTGAGAGACAACAACAAATGGACCCTAAACCCAACAGACAGGAAGAAATAACAAAAATCTGAGCAGAAATCAATGAAATAGAAATTTTTAAAAATGCAAAAAATCAATGAATCCAAAAGCTGGTTCTATGAAAAGATAAACAAGATAGTCATATCTCTAGCCCAGTTAACCAAAAGAAAGAAAGAGCAACTCCAAATCAATAATATTCATGATGAAAAGGGAAACATCACAACAGACAAAGAAAAGATCCAGACAAATCATAGGAGAATACTTCAAAAATCTATACTCTACTAAGTTTAAAAACCTTAGAGAAATGGATGAATATCTGAAATCCTGGGAATGAACAAAGCTTAACTAAGAAGAGGTTGACAGTTTAAACAGACCCATAACATTTGAGGAACTTGAAGATATAGTAAAAAAAATCCTCCCAACTAAAAAAAGCCCAGGCCCATATGGTTTCACAACAGAATTCTATAAAACATTTAAAGAGGTCCTACAACCTTTACTACTCAAACTATTCAGAAGGATACAAACAGAAGGAAATCTCCCAAACTCTTTCTCTGAAGCCAGCATCACTCTAATACCAAAACCAGGCAAAGACACAACCAAATAAGAAAACTATAGACCCATCTCATTAATGAACGCAGATGCAAAAGTTCTCAACAAAATACTTGCAAATCACATACAGACCCACATCAAAAAGATCATCCATCATGATCAAGTTAGATTCATACCAGAGATTCAGGAATGGTTCAACATATGTAAATCAATAAATATCAGTGCAGGCAGGCTCCTGAAGTACAGGAGCCTGGAAGTCTCACCAGACAGGTAGATTTTAGGGTAGATTGACTCCTGGTTGCTGGAAAAGGGTCTCGACTCTAAACCCTTGTAAGGGGTGGCTGTCTGGGCAGAACCGCCCTTTGCCTTTGCAGCCGGTGGTGCCGGGTTTGGTGACTTTGTGTCTTTGTGCAGGCAGGCTCCTGAAGCACAGGAGCCAGGAAGTCACTCCAGACAGGTAAAGTCAGGCATATCCCTCCCCACCCTCCACCCCACCAACTGGAATTGAGAGAGTATCCAAGTGGACTTTTTTGGAGAACCTTCAGGAAGTGAAGAGTGACTTAGACTTCCAATATCCAATATATAAACAAAACTGAAAGCCTGAAACCTAGACAAGTCAATACTCCATAAACAAGGAGGAGGGGGAAAAAAAGCATTGGAAGGAGGCAAGCAAAACCAGCCACTAACATAGTGAAAAGACATTTGTGATTTGAATCACAAAAGGGAAACCCACATGCCAGGAACACGAGGAAGGGACAACATGCAAACCTGTAGGAGATAGCTACAATGGGATCCCACTGGAAGTGACCCAAGGAACAGATCTTAGAGGAATAATTGCAGACCTATGCAGAGACATTAAAGAAAATAAAGAAGAATTCAGAGAACTAAAGAGAGAGAATGAAAAACTCAAAAAGGTCCTAGAGGAATACAATGACAAACTTTGAAAAGAACTGAAGGAAGAGATTGATAAACTCCAGAAAGAACTAGAGGGAGAAAAAAACAAACTCCAAAAGGAAGTAGAAACACTGAAAAAGGAAGCCAACCAACGAAGAAGAGATTGAGAAGATCAAAAAGGAAATGGAAATACTAAAGAAAACACAGTATGAAATGTAAAAGGAAATAGAACACTCATCCAATCAAGAAGAAAGGGAAGGAAAAAGCCTCAGAAGTAGAATGGAGGAAGCAGAACAAAGAATATCAGATCTGGAAGATAACACAGAGCAACTAAAAAGCTCAAATAAAGAATATGAAAAATTTAAAAATACACAAAAGTGGAACAACCAGGAAATATGGGACACTATGAAAAGATCAAACCTCCGCATCATAGGAATAGAGGAAGGAGAAGAATCTCAAGAGAATAGTATTGATCAGATCTTCAACAGAATAATAGATGAAAATTTCCCCAAACTAAAAATAGACAAACCCATACAAATACAAGAAGCACATAGGACCCCAAATAGACAAGATCAGAAAAGAAACACCCCACGCCATATCATAGTTAAAATGCTAGATGCCCAAAACAAAGACAAAATTCTGAGGGCCACAAAAGAAAAACAAGTCACATACAAAGGGAAACCCATCAGAATTACAACTGACTTCTCGCCTCAAACCATGAAAGCAAGAAGAACATGGAGCAAAGCATTCCCTGTGTTAAGGGACTATGGATGCCAACCCAGAATACTTTACCCAGCAAAAATGTCGACTATACTTGAAGGAGAGAGAAAAATCTTCCATGACATAAACAAGATGATGGAATACATGTCTGGAAAACCAACTCTTCATAAAATACTTGAAGCAATTCAAAGGGCAGAAGAGAGGAGCAACAATCCTCAAACACCTAGGAAAAGAAACTAACAAAAACATAACCATAGGAGCAAAATCAAAGGCTAGAAGTCCAAATGGATAATAAAGTGAAAGGAAGCAACATCCATCTTTCAATTGTAACCTTAAATATTAATGGGCTAAACTCCCCAATCAAAAGGCATAGACTGGGAGAATGGATTAGGAAACAAAACCCATCTATATGCTGTCTACAAGAAACCCATCTCAATTTCAAGGATAGGCACCAACTTAAGGTGAAGGGATGGAAGAAAGTATTCCAAGCAAATGGTACCAAAAAGAAAGCGGGTGTGGCTATTCTAATATCAGACAAAATAGACTTCAAAGCAAAAGAAATCAAAAGAGACAAAGAGGGCCATTACATCCTTATTAAAGGAACAATTGACGATGAAGATTTCACAATCATAAATATATATGCACCAAACATCAGTGCACCAAACTTTATAAAGACAATTCTTCAGGATCTCAAGGCACAGATTAACCCCAGCACACTAATACTAGGGGACTTCAATACCCCATTAAGTCCTCTAGACAGATCAACAGGACAAAGGATAAACAGAGAGACATCTGAACTAAATGACACAATACACCAAATGGACCTCACAGACATCTACCGAATATTTCACCCAAACACCAGAGAATACACTTTCTACTCAGCACCTCATGGAACATTCTCCAAAATAGACCATATACTGGGACACAGGGAAAAACTCAACAAATATAAAAAGGTTGAAATAATCTCATGCATTCTATCAGACCACAGTGCAATAAAACTCAATATCAACACCAGAATAAACCCTACAACCTACAGGAACACATGGAGACTAAACAACACTCTCCTGAATAATGAGTGGGTCAAGGAAGAAATAAAAAAAGAAATAAAAACATTCCTGGAACTGAATGACAATGATAAAACAACACAGCAAAATCTATGGGACACTCTTAAAGCAATCCTAAGAGGGAAGTTTATAGCTCTAAGTGCCCACATTAAAAAAACAGAAAGAGCACAAGTGAACGATCTAACACTGCAGCTAAAAATACTTGAGAGACAACAACAAATGAACCCTAAACGGAGCAGACAAGAAGAAATAACAAAAATCAGAGCAGAGATCAATGAAATAGAAACAAAGAAAACCATACAAAAAATCAATGAATCCAAAAGTTGGTTCTTTGAGAGAATAAACAAGATAGACAGACCTCTAGCCCAGTTAACCAAAAGAAAGAGGGAACAACTCCAAATCAATAGAATCTGTGATGAAAGGGGAAATATCACAACAGACAATGAAAAGATCCAGACAATCATACGGGACTACTTCAAAAACTTATATTCTACTAAGTTTGAAAACCTAGAAGAAATGGATGAATATCTGAAATCCTGGGAATCACCAAAGCTCAACCAAGAAGAGATCGACAGCCTAAACAGACCAATAGTACAGGAAGAAATCGAAGATGTAATAAGTAGCCTCCCAACCAAAAAATGCCCAGGCCCGGATGGATTCACGGCAGAATTCTATAAAATATTTCGTAAAGACTTACAACCATTACTACTTAAATTGTTTAGAAGGATACAAATGGAGGGACTTCTCCCAAATTCCTTCTATGAAGCCAGCATTACGCTACTACCAAAACCAGGGAAAGATACAACCAAAAAGGAGAACTATAGACCCATCTCCCTAATGAACACAGATGCCAAAATTCTAAACAGGATTCTGGCAAATCGCATACAGACTCACATCAAGAAAATCATCCACCATGACCAAGTTGGATTCATACCAGACATGCAGGGATGGTTCAACATACGAAAATCAATAAACATCATCAAACATATCAATGGACTGAAGGACAAAAACCACACCATCATCTCAATTGATGCGGAGAAAGCCTTTGACAAAATCCAGCACCCTTTCATGTTTAAAGTCCTGGAGGGAATTGGTCTGGAGGGATCATTCCTCAATGTAATCAAAGCCATATACAGGAAACCCACAGCCAATATCATCCTAAATGGGGAAATGACAGAAGCATTCCCCTTGAAGGTAGGAACTCGGCAAGGCTGCCCCCTGTCACCACTCCTCTTCAATATAGTGCTGGAAACCCTTGCAAGGGCAATAAGGCAAGAAAAGGAAATTAAAGGAGTTCTAATTGGAAAAGAGGAAATCAAGCTATCCCTTTTTGCTGATGATATGATTGTCTACCTAAGGGATGCTAAGAACTCCACCAGAAAACTCCTAGAAATGATTAAGAGCTTCAGTAAAGTGGCAGGATACAAAATAAATCTAGAAAAATCAGTAGCCTTTCTTTACACCAACAACAAGCAACTGAAGAAGGACTACAAGGAGACCTTCCCACTCACAATAGCCTCAAAAACAATAAAATACCTAGGAACAAACCTAACCAAAGACACCAAGGATCTCTACAACAAAAAATTTAAACCCCTGAAGAAGGAAATTGAGGAAGACATCAGAAGATGGACAAACCTCCCTTGCTCATGGATTGGGAAAATAAATATAGTAAAAATGTCCATTCTATGCAAACTCGTGTACCGATTTAATCTAATCCCAATCAAAATCCCCAAGAGCTTCTTCACAGGCTTGGAAAAAAAGTCCTCAATTTCATTTGGAAAAACAAAAGACCCTGAATAGCCAAAGCAACCCTGAGTGAAAAGAGCAATACAGGGGGGATCGCTCTACCAGACATCAAAATATACTACAGGGCTATAGTCATAAAAACAGCTTGGTACTAGCACAAAAACAGACCAGTTGACCAATGGAATAAAACTGAAGAGCCAAACCTGAGATCATACAATTTCAGCCATCTCATATTTGACAAAGGGGCCAAGAAGACACAATGGAGGAAAGACAGCATGTTCAGTAAGTGGTGTTGGCAAAACTGGATCACCACCTTTAGAAGAATGAAATTAAACTCCTACCTCTCACCCTGTACAAAAGTCAATTCCAGATGGATCAAAGACCTTGACATGAAACCCAAAACTCTGGTGGTGATAGAAGAAAAACTTGGCAGCAGACTACAAGACATAAGGGTAGTAAAAGACTTCCTAAATCAAAAAGCAGCTGCACAAGAAATAAGATCGACAATTGACAAATGGGAATCTCATGAAACTCAAAAGCTTCTGTACATCAAAAGAAACAATAAAGGAAGTGAAGAGAAAACCCACAGATTGGGAGGAAACCTTCACTGCAGATACATCTGACAAAGCATTAATTTCCAGAGTATACAAGCTACTCAAAAAACAAAGAAAGAAAACAAATGAATCACTCAAAATATGGAGCAAAGAACTGAATAGAGATTTCACAGAGGAGGAATTAGAGATGGCTGAGAAACATCTTAAAAACTGTTCAACATCACTAACAGTTAGGGAAATGCAAATTAAGACCACTCTAAGATATCATCTCACTCCAATAAGACTGGCCAGGATCAAGAAAACAAACAATATCAAGTGCCGGAGAGGTTGTGGAGAAAGGGGAACACTCATCTATTGCTGGTGAGAATGCAAACTTGTACAGCCACTATGGAAAGCAGTGTGGAGAACCCTTGGAAGACTCAAAATGAGCTTGTCCTTGACCTAGTTATACCACTCCTGGGTATATACTCACAAGACTCATCTTACTGCAGAAATACGTGCACAGCTATATTTATTGCAGCTCTGTTCACAATAGAAAAAAGCTGGAACCAACTCAAATGCCCCTCAACTGACGAGTGGATAGAGAAAATGTGGACATGTACACAATGGAGTTCTATGCGGCAGTAAATAAAGACAACATTATGAACTTTTCAGGCAAATGGATGGAGCTAGAAGATAGTATATTAAGTCAAGTAACACAGTCCCAGAAAAACAAACGATGAATGGTATCCCTCATCTGTGGATGCTAGTGCCAATAACCCAGTTGTAAATATTTCTTGCAGAGAGGGATGCATATTAAAAGAACAACAACAGAAAGACTGCCTCAGAAAACTGACTGAAATTGTGATTTGGGAGGGGTGGGAGGGGCAGGAGAGGGACATGTGTCTATATTCGATTAATGTATATTTAATTGACATGAGTTCAACAAGTATCCAGTTTTGCCCAGACTCTGTCTACAGGTTACATGGTGTTTTAGGACTTAGTCTCCTGCAATCGAATCTTCTCAGCATTCAACAGATCTTCCAAAGGAAGAAGTCTTATTGGTAGATTGAACACTGCCCCTCCAATCACTGGGAAAGGAGTTCCAGTGGGACCGGGCTTCTCTGTGGATGAGTTTTCCACATCTGTCCTCACCGGGAAGCTGACCACCATCTTTCTTCCAGTCATCTACACCATTGTATTTGTGATTGGCTTGCCTAGTAATGGCATGGCCCTCTGGGTCTTCCTTTTCTGGACGAAGAAGAAGCACCCCATGGTGATTTACATGGCCAACCTGGCCTTGGCAGATCTCCTCTCTGTCATCTGGTTCCCCCTGAAGATTGCCTACCACCTGCATGGCAACAACTGGATTTACGGAGATGCTCTTTGCAAGGTGCTCATTGGCTTTTTCTATGGCAACATGTACTGCTCCATCCTCTTCATGACCTGCCTCAGTGTGCAGAGGTACTGGGTCATTGTGAACCCCATGGGGCACCCCAAGAAGAAGAAGGCCAACATTGCTGTTGGCGTTTCCCTGGGAATCTGGCTCCTGATTCTCTTGGTCACAATCCCCTTGTATGTCATGAAGCAGACCATCTACATCCCTGCCCTGAACATCACCACCTGTCATGACGTGTTGCCCGAGGAGGTGCTGGTGGGGGACATGTTTAATTACTTCCTTTCCCTGGCCATTGGTGTCTTTCTGTTCCCCGCCTTCCTCACTGCATCTGCCTATGTGCTCATGATCAAAACACTGCGGTCTTCTGCCATGGATGAACACTCAGACAAGAAGAGGCAGAGGGCCATCATACTCATTATCACCATCCTGGCCATGTACTTGATCTGCTTTACCCCTAGTAACCTTCTGCTTGTGGCACATTATTTCCTGATTAAAAGCAGAGGCCAGAGCCATGTCTATGCCCTCTACCTCATTGCCCTCTGCCTGTCCACCCTCAACAGCTGCATTGACCCCTTTGTCTATTACTTTGTTTCCCAAGATTTCAGGGATCATGCAAAGAATGCCCTCCTTTGTTGAAGCGTCCACACTGTGAATCAAATGCAGGTATCCTTCATGTCCAAGAAGTTCTCCAGGAAATCAAGCTCTTACTCTTCAAGTTCAACCAGTGTTAAAACCTCCTATTGAGTTGTATCCTAGGATATGGAGCCTACTTAAGGTTGTGTTTGTGGCTGGGAACAGACTGTCATTTCCTAACTAAGCTGGTTTCATCACAGATCATAAACATGCAGTGCTTCCCAAGAGTTCTAGAACCTTCTTTGTTTGCATGAGAAAAATTGCCTACTTTAATTAGTGGATATCAGTATCAGAATTCTGCTATTCAGATGTTCCAGAAATTGAACTGACAGACACACGTGTTGTCAGAAGGCGATGCGAAGACAAACCCAGTGACTTGCAAAAATGATACCTGGCAAGACTTAAGTTCCTAGTTGAAATGACTTCTACATCCAGGGTCCATTATAGCTTTGTTAAGACTTGAGGGCCCTCAGAGAACATCAGTTCTAGTTCACTAACTTTCACAGATGTGAAAGATGAAGAAACTATGAATGAAGTTCATGGCCAGCTTTCAACCAGTAACAGTGAGCTTGCACTGGACAAAAGAATTCATATATTCAGTGATGTTCATTCTCGTGCCAAAACCACTGGGAATCTTGTTAAATATGCAGGCTCCTCAGCTTCACTGATGAGCAATCAGACACTGAGGGGGCCACTCTCCACACCTCAGTGGTGTTTAAGAACTCAAAAATTTGAGAACAGGGTTTGAGTACTACTTCTTGCCAGAACACCATGATAATGTTTGAAAGAAAAGCCATAAAGCCTCCTTATGGTCAGTAGAGAATGAAATTTACTGTTGGCTTTTTGGAATTTTCAGTTGTGCTACTACTCCTTTGAGTTTTTGTGGGTGAAAACAAATTTTGTATAACTTTTCACCGAAGTCTGTTTGAATAACTGACTGTTTTGCCAACGACCACTAGTTTTTTAAATTGCTTTTTCAATGTATCATGCAATATTATGACATTTTCCTCTATGTAGCTTTGGGTCCACCTCCCCCTGCTGCCCTCTCCTGTCCCTCCTGCTGTCCTTGCTATTCCCTTCCCTCTCCACCAAAATAGCCCCTTATCTGCTTTCACACACCACTTGGTATTTTTTTAAGCTTTCATTGAAATATTTATTGTCAGTTTTGTTTACCTGTTATCAAATATGGAATTAAATTCTCCACCAGGTGTGAACTATATCTGTTTGGAAAATAGTGTGAACAAGAGGTCACAACCCATTGAAGAGGTACATGACTCAAAACTGACCATCTATACTGCTTGTATTTGTGACTTAAACATTATTTTATTGTATAACCCATTTACAAATAACACATGATTTCTTATTTTTTATGAAAAAGAAAAGAAATTAAGTTTGCTTCCCAAGTTAACAACACACAGTCACCCAAAACAGCTTGGGTGAATTTGATGAAATCTGTGCCTTTTTGAGACTCATGGGTGAAAAAATAAAAACCTAAAATAAAAAGGGGGGTACAGATATATGTGAAAACTTTTTGTCAAAAACTTTGCAATTTAAATCTTTTTTTTTTATTTTTGTATGTGTATGAATGTCTATTGTCTGCATGCAGGTCTGTGCACCCGTGTCATGCAATGCCGCGGAGGTCAGAAGAGGGTCTCGGATTCCCCTGGAACTGGAGTTCTCCTGGAATTGGAGTTACCGACGGTTCTTAGCCGCCATGTGGGTGCTGGGGATCGAACCTGGGTCCTCTGCAAGAGCGTCGGTGCTCTTAACCGCTAGGCTATCTCTCCAGCCCCGCAATTTAAATCTTAAAGCTAACTACAGGAAAAATATTTGTATGTTCCCACAAGTCAAAATGTCACCAACTTAACGGCTGAGAAAGAAAAGATACAGCTTTGCATTGTGTAGGATGTACCAGGAAGTGCCAGCAGAAAGGTTGGCCCATATGAACATTGAAAGGAAGAAAAACCACAGACTGCTATAGGTATCAAACCCCTCTGTGGATCCTACTTGTAACAACTGTTTATAATGAGTCCTAACAAAACTTACCTTCTAGGTGCTGCAAAGTTTTAATAAGAGAGACTTTCTTTTTTTTTTTTTTTTTTTTTTTGTCTTTCGAGGCAGGGTCTCTCTGTAGCCCAGCTGTTCCGGACTAACTTTGTAGACCCAGGCTGGCCTTGAATCAAGAGATTCACACTGTCTCTGCCTCTGCAGTACTAGGATTAAAGGCGTGGCACAACACTGGCACGAGATAGTTTCTTACTTCCCCTTCATAGAAAAGGAAGTATGATGATGATGAGGTCGTTCTCTAACTGTAAATTGGAGCCAACTGTTATAGAGGTAATCTCTTATAAAACCAGTAAAACTGCCTTCTTTAATTGACTAATAGACATAGGAACTGTGAAAAGGATTATTCTCTATTCAGAACCAAATATAATACTAAAGTCTCCTTAAGCTGTGCATTTAAGCAAAATATATTAATACAGGAGAGCTCTGATATCAGCAATGGATTATTCTACCAAGGAGATGTTGGCCAGGGGATCCAAGCCCCCCCCCCAAAAAAAGGTAAAGGCTTCTTGCTTATAAATTGGGATACCTGCCAGAAGAGAGGTGATAAGGCCCTGCTGTTGAAGACCTGACGTAAGCATGGGAAAGATGTACTGAGACCGCACTTGCAAGTGTACAGTTGGTCTCTGGATTTCCAGAGAGTGTTACCAAAGGCCACTAAACCAATAAAGCAAATATAGGTCTCCTTGAGTCAAGCAATACTCCTCCATCAGCACCAGCTACACCTCACCTGCCTGGAAATGCTGTGCAGCAGTGGCAGCCATAGGCCTGTATATCCCAAATCTAATTGGCTATCAGTTCTCTTCTTAGAGCAATAATCCACAGCTGATGCCACAGGCTTACATCCTCTAGTGGTTAGGAGATGTTATAAGCCACAGTAAGACCCTGTCATATTTTAAAGATAAAAATGTAATTCATTGATTAACATACCATTGAAACACCTGTGTGTATACCAAAGTAAACTACCATAACAATTAGTACTGTTTAAATACCTATATATCTAATTGCTTGTGCTTCATTAGTAGGATTGAAAGGTTATTCCTGAACAAACTGTCAGCCCATGAAAGGAAACAGCCAGAATTACCAGAGTCCAAAATGACAGCTCCAGAGAAAGTAGACTGTTTTGCTTCTCATCCACCTGTGCCCCTTTTCTAAGCCTAGGGAACAATCTGCGGAAGAGGGGGGCATGGTAAGAGCTGCGATTGTGGTGAATGGTGAAACTACAGCAATATAGACTGGACATTTATTTGATCAGCTTGATTGTAAATATAAGCCCCACCCCCCCCCGCTGGATGATGGGACCCTTGGGCTGTGTGGGTTTGGGCACAACTGCTTGCAAATTGGTTTTTACTCATAAGGATGCTTGTACTCATAAATTATTACTTATTGTTAAAATATGAAAAAATAAAGAAACAATAGAAAAAAATAAATAAATATCATAAAACACATAAATGGACTGAAAGACAAAAATCACACAATCATCTCAATTGATGCAGAAAAAGCTTTTGACAAGATCCAGCATCCCTTCATGTTTAAAGTTCTAGAAGGAACTGGACTGACAGGAACATTCCTAAATATAATCAAAGCCATGTACAATAAACCCATAGCCAACATCATCCTAAATGGAGAAAAATTAGAACCATTCCCTTAAAAGCGGGAACCTGGCATGGCTTCCCCCTACTGCCACTCCTCTTCAACATAGTGCTTGAAACACTTGCTAGGGCACTAAGACAAGAGAATGAAATTAAAGGAGTATTAATCAGAAAAGAGGAAGTTAAACTATTCCTTTTTGTAGGTGATATGATAGTTTACCTGAGGGATGCTAAAAACTCCACCAGAAAACTCGTAGAAAAGACTAAGAGTTTCAGTAAAATGGTGGGCTACAAAATTAACCTAGAAAAATCAGTAGCCTTTCTTTACACTAACAATAAACAAGTGGAGAAGGATTATAAGAAGACCTTCCCACTCCCAGTAGCCTTAAAAAAATACCTGGGAACAAACCTAACCAAAAACACCAAAGATCTCTACAACAAAAATTTTACACCCCTGAAGAAGGAGATTGAAAATGACATCAAAAGATGGAAATACCTCCCATCCTCATGGATTGGAAAAATTAATATAGTAAAAATGTTCATTTTACCCAAATTGATATACAGATTCAATGCAATCCTAATCAAAATCCCCATGAATTTCTTCACAGACTTGAAAAAAAATCCTTAAATTCATATGGAAAAACAAAAGATCCCAAATAGCTAAAGCAACCCTGAGTGAAAAGTGCAATACAGGGGAGATTGCTTTACTGGACTTCAAGCAATATTACAGAGCTATAGTCATAAAGACAGCTTGGTATTGGCACAAAACAGACCCATTGACCAATGGAACAAAATTGAAGATCCAAACTTGAGCTCATACAATTTCTGCCACCTCATATTTGACAACGGAGAAAAAAAAACCTCCATGGAGGAAGGATAGCATCTTCAGCAAATGGTGCTGGCAAAACTGGATCACCATTTGTAGAAGAATAAAATTAAACCCCTACCTCTCACCCTGTACAAAAATCAACTCCAAGTGGATCAAAGATCTCAACATGAAACCCAAAATCCTGAAGGTGACAAAAGAAAAAGTTGGCAACAACCTACATGATATAGGTATAGGAAAAGACTTTCTAAATCAGATGGTAGCTGCACAGGAAATAAGGTCAACAGTTGACAAATGGGAGCTCAAAAGCTTCTGTATAGCAAAAGAAACAATCAAGGAAGTGAAGAGAAAACCACAGAGTGGGAGGAAATCTTCACCAGTGATACATCAGAGCATTAACATCCAGGATATATAAACTACTCAAAAAACAAGAAGAAAACAAATGACTCACTCAAAAGATGGAATAAAGAGCTTAACAGAGACTTCACCAATGAGGAAGTAAAGATGGCTGAGAAAGAGCTTAAAAAGTGTTCAACATCATTAATAATTAAGGAAAGGCCAATTAAAACCACTCTAAGATAGCATCTCACTCCAATAAGACTGGCTAAGAAAACAAAAGGCACCAAATGCTGGAGAGGTTGTGGGGAAAGGGAAACACTCATCCACTGCTGGTGAGGATGTAAACTTGTACAACCACTGTGGAAAGCAGTGTGGAGAACCCTTAAAAGACTCAAAATGAGCCTATCACCTGACCCAGCCATACCACTCCTGGGTATATACACACAAGACTCATCCTACTGCAAAAGTACATTCACATACATGTTTATTGCAGCTCTTTTCACAATAGTGAAGAGTTGGAATCAACCTGAATGCCCCTCAACTGACAAGTGGATAACAAAAATGTGGTATATCTACACAATGAGTTCTATGAGGTAGTAAAGAAAGATAACATCATGAGATTTGCAGGTAAATGGATGGAACTTGAAGCCATTATGCTAAATGAAGTAACACGGTTCCCCCCAAAATGAATGGGAAATGGTTTCCCTCATTCGTGGATGTTAGTACCAAATCCCCCAAGGGAAAGAAAAGCTGAGCAATGTTATGATTATGTTTCTTTCTATCTGAAAGCAAATGTGTTGGTATAATATGAATATCTTAATGAGCCCTAGAATTAACTTACCACTTACTTTCAAGTATGGTAATTAATTTATATGGGTAAAAGGTATATATTCACATTTTTAGAGTAATAAAAGATTAGATGAAAAAATATGAACCCCTAAACATAAAAATTTAAATATATAATCATTCAAATTAAAACTTCAAAGAAATTCTGATAGTAGATTATACATAGTCAGAAAAATACTTAATATATTAGAAAAGAAATATAAGGAAATTAGCCAAATACATCACAGAAGTAAATACAAAAAGAATATGAGGATTTTTAAAATATTTTTAATTAATTTATTTATTATTTTTTATGTGTATGAGTGTACTGTCTGCATGTAGGTTGGCGCATCCGTGTGGTGCAATGCGATGCTGTGGAAGTCAGAAGAGGGCATCAGATTCCCCTGGAACTGGAGTTAAAGACAGTTCTAAGCTGCTATGTGGGTGCCGAGAATCGAACCCAGGTCCTCTACAAGAGCAGTCAGTGCTCTTAACTGCTAAGCCATCTCTCCAGCCGGATTTTTTTATTTTTATTTTTTTCAAACATAATTGGCAATTTTATTGGATACTTTTAATTAAAAGCTTAAGCACAGAGTTAGGAGAAGAGTTGCTCAGAAGTAAGTAAGGCATACCTGAAAATAGAGGTGCAGGTTTGACAATGCCAAGTCCAAGCTTATCGTTTCTAGAGTACTCATATATAGAATTTTGGTGAAATTTGAAATTACTGTCCTATTACTGGTTCCTAAGGTTTGGTGGGGTAAAAATCTATACCACAGTAATACAAGAAGGTAGGATGCATTTACTGTAAACAAGCTTTTGTTGAGATTCTTAATTACTAGGGAAAAGAATGAGGCCCTACCCAAGCATTGGGCATTACTATTTTTTTTTAATTTTTATGTGTATGAGTGTACTGTCTGCATGTAGGTTTGTGCACCCGGAGAAGAGGGTGTCAGATTCCCCTGGAACTGGAGTTAAAGACAGTTCTCAGCCGCCATGTGGGTCCTGGGGATCAAACCCGGGTCTTCTGCAAGAGCAGTCGGCACTCTTAACTGCTAGGCCATCTCTCCAGCCCCATTGGCCATTACTATTAAATTAAAATATATATATATATATATATATATATATATATACATTTCATATATATTTAATTCACACACAAATTAAATATATATTTATATATGTAAATATAAATATATATATTTATATAATATATATTTATATAAAAATATATTTATATATATATAAATATAAATATATTATATATATTTATTTAATTTGTGTGTGAATGTTTTGCACCTGTATCATGCAATGCCCATAAAGGCCAGAAGAGGGCATCAGATTACTGGGAACTGGAGTTACAGATGGTTGTTAGCTACCATGTGGGTGCTGGAAACCAAATCCGGGTCCTCTCCAAAAGCAGCCAGTGCTCTTAACTGCTGAGCCATCGCCCCAGCCTGATCATTATTTTAATCTAAAATATCTATATAGGAAGTAGCATGAACTCTGTCATCAGCCTTTGCAGCAAATTTTGCGCTCTAAGCTAGTGAAAAACTTCAGCGAGCACCAGGATGGCACTCTCTTCTCTCTCATGTCACCATAATTTTCCCATCTTTCTATCCTGTATCAGTAGGAAGATTTGCTTTCATTTTCCTTGAGTTAACACTCAGTTGTGTTCCCAATGATGAACCCATGAATCTGGGAAAAGGACTGGTGAAGTGGGGGGTGGTAAAAATAATGGGAGGGAGATAAGAAAGGGTTCAGGAGAGAGAGAGAGAGAGAGAGAGAGAGAGAGAGAGAGAGAGAGAGAGAGATCAGAATATATTAATACATATTAATACACCTACATGAAATTATCAAGGAACAAATTTAATCAATGAACAATAAAAATAGTGATGCCAGCATGGATTCAGAAATCACAAGAACAAGTACAATGACACTCCAGAAGTAGAGTCTAATCAAAGACCACCCATATAAATTGCAACTCTTACAACTGTCAGATCCTGATGAGTTTATCTGTTCTTCCCCCTGATCCAGGAGGAGGAACTTGAGAAAAAGTTCCTATGGCAACAAGGCACTGAAGGAGAGAAAACACATTTTCTCTGACAATTTGTAACCCTAAGCTGCCTATGAAAGAATTGTAGTCCTAACAGAATGAGCTGAAAACCACAAATTTAAGAAGTGGATGGTGAGCCTAGGTTAACACTCCATGTTCAAAACATCACCCACTGTTAACTCCCAAGGAACCTGAACTCACACTGCAAAAATCACACACTAAGAAGGCAGTGCAGCACATGCCTGGGAAAGAACATAGACACAATGAAATGCCTCACACAAACAGAAGACTGGCATTTCAATACCATTAAATAGATAAAATGTAGGTAAAAATTACCAGGGAACAGGAAACCTTCTTAAGACTTTTCAAGTTCAGTTTTTAGGTTAGCATACAAAGCAGTAAGTTCTATTCTGACATTTTCATACCTAAGTGCTATTGCATTTCGTTCTCGTTTCCCCTACACTGCCCACTGCCCTCTCCTGCCCCTCCTGCCTGAGTCCAGCTGGTCCCCTCCCTTCCCTCCCCACAGCTTCCACTCCACATGCACATGACCCTCTTTTCCCTCTCTCCCTGCTTCCCTTAGGATTTCATCCTCCCCTCTCGTGATCTTTCTAAATTCATGACCTATATACCCCTCAAGCTCCACTTGCATCCAGGCTATACATACTCCATATTTGACCAAAACTGTAGATTTCTCCATCTTTAGTAAGAAATTTAGGAAGTTTCTATTTGAGTATATTCCCAGCTTATCTGGGTATAATGAAAGAAGGGTCAATCTGGTTTGAACTGGATTTAAGTGCATGTACAGTAAGGCAAACTATGTCTTCAAGTTAAGTTTTAGGGAGAATCCTCTATTCACCATTTTGTATTTGTTTAACTAAGCATTCATTAAAATGATGCCTTATGATTAAAATCAGATGTATTATAGGAAAGGATAGGCACAGTAGTAAAAGTGATTCCATGACCTGATATATCCGTCAAATAGAGAACACCCTTACCAACCAGCTCCTCATTCTCTTGAATGCCATAAAGAAAGTCTCAAATAGCCCGACCCCTTGAGCGTCTTCAGTCACGTTTCCCACTATAATCTGTGTATCACTTTACTGTGATACACAGTGTGTATCACTGATAAAGTGATATACTGTGTATAACTTTACAGGTAAAGTTATCTTGCTTCTTTTGCAAATCTGTATGAACCCTTATTTTCAGTTCTTCGGATAAGAGGCCAAGAGAAGAGGCCAATAACCTGCCCAGCCCCTGAACACTGGTAATATATTCATGTGTGTGAGAAAGTGTCTGTATTTGTCTTCCTGAGTCTGGCTTTTTTTCACTTCACTAATAATTTCCAGTTCCATCCACTCTACTACAGATGGCATGATTTTATTTTTTATGGCTGCATAAAATATTGTTGTCTACATGTAACACATTTTCTTCATCTGTTCATGGACACCTAGGCTGGTTTTGTTTCCTGCCTATTATGAATAGTGGAGCAATGAACATGTATGTGTCAGTATTGCTGTGGTATGCTGACTTGGAGTCCTTTAGGAATATACTCACAGGACAGTAGTTGTGTTATATGGCACTTCTATTTTTACCTTTTTGATAAACCTACACACTGATTTCCATACTGACTGCACAAGTTTACATTCCCACCAGCAGTAAATAAGGATGCCCCTTACCCCACATGCTGCCCAAATTTGTTCTCGTTTGGTTTCTTGATAATAGACATTCTGACTGCAGTGAGAAGAATCTCAGAGCAGTTTTAATCTGCCGGCTAAGAGTGCTGAATACCTTTCTAGTTATCTATGGGTCATTTGCAAACCTTCTTTTGAGACTGTTTAGTTCATTAGCCAATTTATTGACTAGTGATTTGCCTTGTGTTGGTTTGTTTTGGTTTGGTTTCTGAGGTTTTTTGGTGTTTTATTTTTGTAGATCTTTACATATTCTGAATATTAATCTGTCTGATATGACATTTATTTCCAAGTACTTCATTTTTGAATGTATTGTAAATGACATTTTCTCCCCAATTTCCTCTTACTAAGTTTATTATTGGTGTATAGAAAATCTACTAACTTTTGTATGTTGATTTTTGTATCCTTCTACTTTTCTGAAAGTGTTTATCATGTCTAAGAGCTTTCTAGTGGAGTCCTTACTGTCTTTTAAGTCATGTGATCTGAAAATGAGGACAATGTGACTTCTTCATTTTCTATCTGTCCCTTTTTCCTCTTGTTATATTGACTTTGACCTAATATGAACAGAGAGTGTGGACAGCCTTGTCTCGTTCCAGGTTTTAGAACCAATGCTCCCAATTTCTCCCCTGCATTAGTTAGGGTTCTCTAAAGAACCAGAACTAATAAAATGAATACAGTTATTCATTTTATATACATTATATAGTATATAGAGAGATTTATTAGATTATGTATTATATATGGCTTTATTAGATTAGCTTACAGTATAGAGTCCAGCAATGGCTGCACCACACTGGAGAGGCTGAGAATCCAGTAGTAGCTCAGCAGACTCAATCTGGTCCTGAAGCCCTGATGGATTCCAAGAGGTCTGTTAGTCTTCAGTCTACCTTGGAATTCAAAGGCATTGGTCACAGCAGGATGACAACTCACCAGTGAGATACAAGGCAAGCAGGCAAAAGCCAAAGCTCTCTTCTGCTGTGGCGTTTTATATGGGCTGCCATTGAAGGTAATGCCCACATTTAGAGTGGGTCTTCCAGCTTCAAATGATCCAGTCAAGAAGGTCTCTATCATTTCAGTCAATCCCAGATCCAGGCAAGATGACACCCAGGGTTAGCCATCACACCCCACATTTAGGATAATGTTGGCTATAGGCTCATCACATTCAGCTTTTATTATATTCAAGTATGTTCTTTCTATTCCCGGCTTCTACAGGGCATCTATCATCATGGGATGCTAAACTTTGTGAGAGACTCTTTTTTTTTTTAAAGGAAGAGTTTATTTGAGCTTAAAATTGACGGTTCCAGGGAATCAGAGTCCATTGTGGCGGGAAGTACGGTGGCCCGGGTCTGGAGCAGCAAGCCGAGGGTCACATCTCACAATGAGCACAGGAAGCAGAGAGAGGGAGACTGGAGACCGCAAGGCTTGTTAAACTCACTAAGCCTGCCCCCAGTGATGTACTTCCTCCAGCACGGCCACACCTTCTAAGACCTCCAAGAACAGTGCCACCAACTGGAGACAAAATGTCTGAATACTTAAAGCCTATGGGGGACACTCATTCAAACCACCACATTCCACTCTCTGGCCCCCATAGGCTCCTGAACATATAAAATGCAAAATGCATTTAGTCCAACCTTAAAGGTCCCCATAATCTTTACCAGTCTCAATTCTATTCAAAAGTCTATCATCCAAAATTTCTTCTGAGACACAGGCCAATCTCTTAACTGTAAGCTCCAGTAAAATCAAAAGGCAAATTACATACTCCCCACATACAGTGGAACTGAATACACATTCCCATTCCAAAATGGAGGAATAGAGGCATAGTGAGGAAATGCTGGACCAAAACAAGACTGAAAACCAACAGGGCAAACACCAACTCCAGTAGCTCCATGTGCAACTTCTGGGACTTGACTTCCAAAGGGCCTTAGATGGCTCAGCTCTTCCAGCTTTGCTTGCAACATACATCTCTTTCTTAGGCTGGTACCACTCCCTGTATGCAGCTCTCCTTGGCAAATATCTCACAGCTCTGGCGTCTCGAATGTCTTCTTGGGGGTCTCTGCTGCCAACCAGGCTTCACATTCACAGCTTCATGAAATGGCTTATCACGGCATTCTTTATTCAGGGACTCCCCTGCTGCACTCTGCCTGGCCTCTGTGGCTCTCTGAAACTGTGGAGGAAGAACTGATGACCCCTTCATTCTTGCAAACTTCATGCCTCTAAAGCCAGCACCACATGAATGAAATTGCCAAATTTGGCTGCAAGGTCAGGATGGACTCTCTCCTACTTTAACCACATTTGCAAATGTTCTCTGCCCTGGACTTGTTGGAGTAGAAAACCCTTTCAGTATCTTCCTTTCAAAAATTGGAGGCTTATCTGGGTGTGGTCTTGCCCTGAAGGTACTGTTTCTGTTGTTTACTTGTAAATCTCGAGGCCTCTCCTTAATCACTTTAACCTCACTTTTCCCATTGTTTACTTGTAAATAGCTAGGCCTCTCCTTAATCACTTTAGTCTCCTTATCAAAAGGAACCTCTCCTTCACATGCCTTGGCCCCACCTTTAATCTTCTTAGTGAAGTTTTCAGATCCAAACTGTACACTCTGCATTTCTTTCTGCCCCATTTGCTCTTCTTCACTGTAGATCTGCACAATATTCACCATCAATAGCCACACCACCATTTCTACTTTAGGCTGTCTTGAAATATCCTCCACCAAAGACATTAGTCCATTGCTTTTCAACTTAGCATCAGGCACGCATTTGGGTTGTGGGCACACTGTGGCCAGACTTTTTGACAAAATATCCCAGTTGCTGCCTAAGTCTTTATTTTCCTCTGGAACTACATTTTTTGCAGCAATGCTTTCTTCCAGGCTTCTATGAGAATGGCCTGTTACAGTAGTCAACAGCTTTTCTAGCCCAAAGTTCCAAAGTCTTCCACATTTCTCCAAACACCCAAATGGTCAGGTTCTTCACAGCCAACAGCCCACTCTCTGGTACCAAATAACTGTATTAGTCACTTTTCTGTTGCTGTGATAAATCCACCATGAGCAAGGGAACTTATTAAAGGAAGAGTTTATTTGAGCTTACGATTGATGGTTCCAGGGAATCAGAGTCCATTGTGGTGGAAAGCATGGTGGCTGGGCCTGGAGTAGCAAGCCGAGGGTCACAGGAAGCAGAGAGGAGAGACTCTTTCAGTATCAATTGATAGGATCATGTAGTTTCTATCTGTACTTCTACTTTATTAATGTGTTGTGTATGCTGTTTACATATATATGCATGCAATTTTCATTCAATATAATTTGATGGTATTTACATTGCCCCCACCCAATTTAATGCACTCGGATATAATATATAATATATGTATATAAGGCCTATAGTCCCTAATTTGTGTCTCCAAATCTCCTTCAGTGTGGGCCCATCCACTGGAGCCTGGTTAATCTACCAAGAGTCCCATCCCTGAAATAGACTGGCTCTGCCCCACCCAGCAGCCATCCATTGCCAAAATTTCCTTAGGTTGAGTTTATAAAAATATTTTATTTATTGTTTTTAATTTATGTGTATGAGTATATTGCTTACCTGTACAATTCCAGTAGACGTCAGAAGAGGATGTCATATCCACTGGAACTGGAGTTACAAATGGTGGTTTGTCACCATGAGGGTGCTGGGAAGTGCATCTCAGGTCCTCTGTAAAGCAGCCAATGCTCCTAACTGCTATGCCATCTCTCCAACCCCAGGTTGCCTTAAGAAGCTTCTACAGTAGATATCCGTCCCGTCCTGCTCCTTTGCTCCCTTGTCCCTTTATGCAGCTTTATTCTATCCCCCCTACCATGCATCTCCTCCCCATGACTAGTTTCCTGAACTCTCTGGATTTTCCTGTTGAAACACGTGTGTGTAATATTCAAAGCTAGTGTCCACAAATGGGCCTGGGTTACTTCACTCAGGATAACTGTTTCCAGTTGGATCCATTTACCTGTGAATTTCATAGCTTCAATTTATCTGTTTAAGGGCCATATCGTCTTACCTTTCCATGGTTCTTGAGTTCCTGGGTTGCAATTTACACATTTGTTAGTTTGGATATATCTTCTGTATTTGTGCATACATGTGCACTTGTGTGTGTGTGTGTGTGTTGTGATGAAGGGAATCTTCTTATTGGACAGTCTACTCCTGAAGGTGTAATCCCAGAACCATTCAGTGAAGACCAAACACACTGCTTTTTAAAGCAGCTTCTGCTTCCGCTGTCCCATAGGCAGAACAACTTACTTCTCTCTGTGTATTCTTCTGTCTTCTCTTATCTTTTCAGGTAAGCTTTCAGCTCCTCTGTAGATTTCTGAAGCACTTCCTCTCTTTAGAACCATCTATTTTTTCTTATTAAGGCTCTTTTCACCAGCTCACACAGAGGTAGCTTCTAATACAGTGTCTTACCCAGAATTCCATTAAAGAAGTTATTTTTTAATTGCTCAAAGGATATTCTAATTAAAATTGGGAATTCATTGAATGGATTTAACAGATGCTTAGATTTGAGTGAAGGGAGCATCAGTGAACTGGAAAGTGGAGATGAGGGGACTTCACAGAATGGAGCAGTGTCCATTAGAGCTCTTATTTTATGCATTGTGGCATTCTAGGAGGTCTCCTTGGCTGGGAGAGGCCAGCTAACTACTAGAGATAATGAATACCTCACCTGCAAATACACTTTGCATATACAAAGCCACCCAAGGTACATTTTCCTATTTCCTATATCTTTTGCTCACAGTCCAAGTCTATATTTTCCTGGTCTAAGTTGACCCAGAGCCAGGTACCAAATAACCAGGGAAAGACTCCATGGCCTAAGTCCTCCTTGGATTACTGAAATGAGCCAGGCCTGAGCCATCTACTGTGCCCCTCCTGGACCCCCCCAGGGATACTGTAGAAGTGCTGGGGCCTGTGATTTCCTTCACTTCCACCTTTACCCCTGGGCCATTTCTGCTGTCATATCTATATGGCCCTGTGGCCTGGCTATGCTTCTCATTTCCATGCCATTGTAAGTCGAGAGGAGACACTAGGTCCCCTTTCCCCACAACCTCTCCAGCATTTGGTATCCTTTGTTTTCTTGATCATAGACAGTCTTACTGGAGAAAGATGAAAACTTAAAGTGGTTTTTTTTTTTATCTTTGCAGAGCTGTTTTATTAAGATAAATCCAGCAAAACTTTGTGCATACACATATAATCAAAACTGCCCTTCTGAAATAAACATTTGTATATCTTTGAAAAATGAAATTACAGCTTTATATTCTTTCCAAGCTACTGATAAAGTTGTACTTGGCAATGGCAATTCTAACTCTTAACAATACGTGAAAATAGCTGACCTTCTTTATAAAATCAACCTTGAGATCCACAGGAAAGTTGTATGAAACTCTTTCTTTTGGAATCCTCTTACCTTGCAAAATTATCATGTATAAGAATAAAATTAAAATTCAAAGATTTTTTACATAACTTACACACAATAAAATTCACAAAGTTGCAAGTGTACATTTATATTTTGCACTACTATGTATAAAGGTGTTGTTAGGTACTTTGCAACTAAAAAATCACTATGATGACTTTCTGAGATTAAATGACAATAAAGAAAAACACTTTATAAAATATCTGATAAAAATATTTATCTCTATTAACATTACAACAGGAAGGAACATGTTACCAAATTATGACATCATATAGGGCAGTTTTTTATTTGCATTTCCTTAATTATTAGCAATGTCGGACACTTTTAAAGATGTTTCTAAGCCATCCTTACTTCATCATTTGTGAAGTCTCTGTTCAGCTCTTTACTCCATCTTTTCTTTAGCTTTTTAATTTTAATTTTATTTTATTATTTTTATGTGTATGAGTGTACTGTCTACATGTAGGTTGGTGCACCCATGTCGTGCAATGGCGCAGAGGTCAGAAGAGGGCATAGGATTCCCCCGGAACTGGAGTTAAAGACGGTTCTTAGCCACCATGTGGGTGCTGGGAATGGAACCCGGGTCCTCTGAAAGAGCAGTCGGTGCTCTTAACCACTGAGCCATCTCTCCAGCCCCTACTCCATCTTTTGAGTGAGTCATTTGTTTTCTGGCTCCTTTGTTTTTTGAGTAGTTTATATATTCTGGATGTTAATACTCTGTCAGATGTATCACTGGTAAATGTTTCTTCCTACTCTGTGGGTTTTCTCTTCACTATTTGTTTTGCTGTACAGAAGCTTTTGAGTTTAATTAGGTCCCATTTCTCAATTGTTGACCTTATTTCCTGAGCAGGTGCTGTCTGATTTAGAAAGTCTTTTCTTATATCTATGTCTTGTAAGTTACTGCCAACATTTTTTCTTCTATCATTTTCAGAGTTTCAGGTTTCACATTGAGGTCTTTGATCCATTTGGAGTTGATTTTTGTACAAGGTGAGAGGTAAGGGTTTAATTTTTATTCTTCTACAAGTGGTGATCCAGTTTTGCTGAAGATGCTGTCTTTCCTCTGTCAAGTCTTCTTGGCCCCTTTGTCAAATATGAAATTGCATGTGCTCAAGTTTGGATCTTCAGTTTTGTTCCAATGATCTACTGGTCTGTTTTTGCACCAGTACCAGGCTGTTTTTATGACTATAGCCCTGTAATATAGTTTGAAGTCTGGTATTAGTGATCCCCCTGTATTGCTCTTTTTGCTCAGGGTTGCTTTGGCTGTCAGGGGTCTTTTGTTTTTCCATATGAATTTAAGGATTTTTTTTCTAAGTCTGTGAAGAAACTCATGGGAATTTTAATTGGGGTTTCATTGAATCTATATTTTAATTTGAGTAGGATGGATATTTTTATTATATTAATTTTTCCAATGTATTTTTTAAAGACAGCTGGAGAGATGATTCAGCAGGTAAGAGCACTGACTGCTTTGCAGAGGACCCAAGTTTTATTCTTAGCACTTACATGGCAGCTTACAATCATCCATAACTCCAGTCCCAGAAGAATTCAACACTCTTCTCACCTCTGTGGGCATTATGCAACACAGATACACTTGTATACACTCATCCATATAAAAATAATAAATTATATATATATATATATATATATATATATATATTTGTGTATGTGTGTGTAATTCCTAACTAGAGGAGAGAATGAAGAGGAGGTAACAGATATGAGACAATAGGTGTAAATTTTCCAAGTATGTTAAAGGACCATAATACTCTTGTTCAAGGAGCCCAAGAATCCTATGAAAAAGATGCCACATTAGTAATGAAATGAGCTGTGGAAATGCTGAGAGGGTGGATTACCATCTTAGAATAGCACACCCAGCATAATGTCAGCTTCTAAGCAAAACCCCAGTGTCAGGTGCGATGGAATGCCTCATGAGCTGTCGCTCGGGATGGCCCAGTGACCTGCCAAACAATACCAGCTCCTGTCACTCTGTCCTTCCTCCCTCCTTCCCTTCCTTCTTTCTTTCTTTTATTCTTTGATTCCTCCCCTTTTCCTTTTTTCTTTGATTTTTTTCTTTTCTACCTGCAAAGTATATAACCTCCTATTTCATGTAGATTTTATAACTTGTCAAGTAGTCATGAAGAATATAGAATTATTAATTAGTATCAACCTTTTAAGCTAATAGATATTGACAGCAGTTTCCAACTGAGTACAGGGGGAAGCAGAATTCAGTACAGTGTGCCAGCCCTAGCCTAGACCTGTTGGCAACTAATTACTGCTGGGTGAGGAAGAGTAGACCTTCCTTAAAATCTCTAGATGGGCTGACTAGACTCCAGTGGATGAGCATGCACTGAAGAACATCTGGGTACAAATGTCTGACCAGACAGGTCTTAACATGTATGAAGGAATGAATGCATGGCGTCTGGCTGGGGGTGGGGACATGGTTGAGGGAGCAGGTCTAGACTGGATTAACAATTGTATGAAATGTACAAAAAGCTAGGGCTGGAGAGATGTCCTAGCGGTTAAGAGCGCCGACCGCTCTTACAGAGGACCCAGGTTCGATCCCCAGCACCACATGGCGGCTGAGAACCGTCTGAAGCTCCAATTCCAGGAGAACTCCAGTTCCAGGGGAATCCGAGACCCTCTTCTGAACTCCGCAGCGTTGCACGACACAGGTGCACAGACTTGCATGCAGACAGTACATTCATACACATACAGAAATAAATAAAATTAATAAAATTTTTTTAAAAAAAGAAATGTACAAAAAGCTCAATAATATTTTTAAATGTTCAATCATGCAAAGAAATCAAAACCAGAAGGACAAGTTAAGACTAATGGAAAACACAGTACAGTTTAGACATCAATATACCAGTAATCTGTAAATATACAAGTAGACCAATTACTCAGTTAAAAGATAAGGTTCTCAGGATGGGTTATTTGAACTTCAGCACTATGAGTTTTAAACATGAGAGCATCACTAGAGATAGTCACCAAGTGATGACATTCATTAGAAAGTCACCATAGCCTCCATGAAATTGACAAATATATAAAAGGATGGTGCTTCCAGCAGAAATAAGCTCAGCACACTTCTCTCACTAGAATAATAGACTGAGCAATCCAAGAACAAAATTTACATTTACAGTGGGGTTGGGCATGGTGACGCACACATTTAATCTCAGCACAAGCAAGGCAGAGACAGTCTATAGCAAGTTCTAGGCCAATGGGACTACTATTATCAAAGATAAATAAATAAATAAACAAATAAATAAATACAAAATAAGTGCATGTATTAGACAGCATAATTTACAAGAGTGATCCAACAAGGAGATATTCACTTTCAAAGTACTCACGAAGCATTTCCACCTGTGACTATACCCTGGGCCAAAAGCAAGTCTTGAAAGATTTTGGACAGTAGTAGTCATCCGGACCATTATCTCTGATCACAACGAAATAAAACATTAAATTGATATTAAATTAATTAAAATGGTTAATTAAAATTAATAGAAAAATAATTTGGTACTCACTTGTTTATAATTAAGAAAAGTAAGGAGCCTCATTAGTGCAGTAGGTAGTGCAGTAGTAGGTAACGCGTCAGTCTTTTTTTTTTTTGAACTGCGGCGCGGTGCTAGTCGCCGGATGAAGTGAGGGCCTCACCCCAACGCGGCCTTAGCTTCCTCGGAAGAACCGAGCACCTTGGCGGCAGCTGAGGAAAAAGCGCGTCAGTCTTATAAAATTAAGAAATGTGCTGGGCTGGAGAGATGGCTTAGTGGTTAAGAGGTCAAGAGTGCCGACTGCTCTTGCAGAGGACCCAGGTTTGATTCCCAGCACCCACATGGCGGCTAAAAAACCGTCTTTGACTCCAGTTCCAGGGAAATCCAACACCCTCCTCTGACCTCCGGGGCATTGCACAACACAGGTGCACAAACCTACATGCAGATAGTACACATAAAAAGTAAATAAATAAAAATTTTTTAAAAAATTAAGAAATGTGCTTTAAAATGATTCATAGGTCAAAATAATTCCTGGCTAAAGTGAGTGATCCAAAGTCTGCTGTGTTTCAACACAAGAAAAGCAATCGAGAGTCCAGGAATTGTCATGCTCAACTGTGAGCCCAACGCTGAGAAGGCTGAGGAAGCAGCCACTGCCAGCCCGTCTCAAAAACTAAAAGGAACAAAGGAGCTGGGAAAAATGAAGGAAGGAAAGATGGTAGGAAAGAAAAAGGAAACAAAGGGAAGGAGGAAGAAATGGAGAGAGGAAAGGAAAGGAAAGAGACGGTAGGAAAGAAGGAACGAACGAAAGAAGAAAGGAAAATCAGAGCTAAGGCACTTACTCATACTACCATACTAACCAGTCAAAGGAGAAACTTCATAGAAGCATTTTGAAAGTATTTTACAGTAATGCTGGATAATACAGTAAAGCTTTATAAATGGTTAAAGCAGGAGCAGAAAAGTCAGGCTAGCAAATCAAAAGCATAATGCCAGGAAGGGGCTCCCCCTTTTGAAGTTGTTGAGCAGGAGGTTCCCATAGCACCTTGAACAATCCTGGCTATTGGCACTGTTCTTGGTTACTCATCAGAATTTGATAGTGAGAGCCTATTACTGAAGACACTACACATGTGAGTCATGGAACAAACAAGGAGACATGAAGCTGGTACAGACCTTGAAGCCACATCTCTGCTGGCTAGCTGTCAGGGTACTAGAAGATGCTATGCATGTTATTGGAAGAGAAAAGTGACCATCAGCCTTATCCAAATGTGAACCCTGTGAGCTACTATAATGACTGGCTTGGCAAGATACGCCCACTGGTACAATAGTGGAAGGAATAACCAACCCCTTTCTGACTGGATTTAAGGCCCACTTCACAAGAAGGAGCTTATACCTACACTGTTATCAGGGCCAAGAATTTGTGACTAGACCAGTGACAGGATGTAGGAGAGCTTGGTACTATTATTCTGCTAAATGGACATAGTACTAAACTGACTCATAATGACTTATCATTATACTCACAGATTAGTGTCTTTAAACTCTCATCAGAGAAGCTTATTGCAACAGATGGTGATTAGCATGGAGACCTACAGCTGGTCAATGTGTAGATAATAAGAGACTGTGTGGCATGCTTAGCTCTAAATAGGACACTCTGTTATCACACTCTCTCTTGCCAAGGCTTGGGGGTTATTGTGGAAAATAAGTCAGAAAGATCATAAGAGCCAGATGTGGTAGATGAACACAAGGAAACTAGGTTGTACAGCATGCACAAGCCCAGGCCACACAAATACAGCATGGATGGAGAAGATGGGCAAGAAGCCCCAGCTCTCACTGAGGAACCATCGGCAATTGATAGTGGAGGGAGGGAGCATCATTGTGATGCTGGGTAGGTTGATCACATTCCAAGGGATGGACCCACACCCAAGAGCATTTGAGGAACACAGATTAAACTCCCTAGGCTTTAAGAAAGAAAAGTAATGGAGGTCACAACTTCGAAGGGTAGTAGGTTAGGCGTGGTACATATACAGGAGAGGGTCTGAATATCATAAAAATTTATATATGTATATTCACTGTATGAAATTCCCAAAGATTCACAAAACATATTTTAAAGCCTATACGCCTTTGTAAAATCCACAGCTGCATCATTCACAGTGGGAATGAGGCAGAGGTGCTTGGTAGAGGAAAGTAACAGCAAGACTAGTGGGAAACAAACAAAGCCAGGATTCAGCCATGAAACTCTAAACACTTAGAAAATGCCCAGAAAAATGTGTAGCTAAACATGAACATGAACAATGTGCACCAAAGAACGCCACAGCAGAGCTGCGGCCTGACTCCTCGGTAGAACATTCAATGCTGAGCAGAACTCTGCTGAAAGCTACAAAGACCTGTGGTCCAACTGCAAAGAAAAGTGCAGGGAACCCATCACACACATTCCCAGGCATGGTGGGGGGTGGGGTCAGAGGAGAGGGGGAGCAGGGCTTTCACAGACAACACCCTTAGCTCCTCCGTCACATGCAGCTGGGCACACAGATGTTCATCCTTGTGCGTGCTTCATAGCTTATAGTATTTGTCTTTTTGCAAATGATAACGTTTAATTAAAAGGAAAAATTTAAATGTATAAATTAAGACTGAGGCACTCATGTTCAGTGTTCCTTTCTTATTGTGACTTCCCAGTGAGACATCAGAGAGAAAACAGTGGTATTCAGACAAGATATGAATGGTGAAAATGCCTTCAGAATTTGAAAAAAACCGCACAAGTCCTCACTCTGAAGAAGCATGGAAGATCAGGACCAGATAAACCCACACATCGCTCCATGTATCGAAAGGCGCACATGGTACAGAAAGACAGGGACGTGATCTAAAAGCTGCAGAGGGGCAGAGCATCTACCAAGGGGCAGGCTAGTGGACAGCTTACATACTAGAAAAGGAAAAGACAGGAAATGAGAGGAAAGCATCTTTGATGTGCTGGGAGAAGTCACCAAAGCACAAGTTCTTCACCCTCCAAGCAGCCATTCAAGAGTAGGACAAAATGGAGACAGAAAACTCTAAACTGTGTATCACTAACAGACCTGCATTGAAAAACCTACTTTATCAGAAGGAAGTCAAACCCACATCTCAGAATATGCCTGTATTCTTGTGTTCATTACACAGCTAGCCATAATATGAAAGATGCAGACTCAGCACAAATGCCCAGTCAGCGCACAAATGACACAGACAATGGGCTTCATACTCATAATGGAATACTATTTTGCCTTTAAAAGGAATGAAACCTTCTCACTTACAGCTGCACAGATAAATGGGAGGTCATTATGTTAAGAGGAATAAGCCAGGGACAGAAAAGTAAATGTTGCATGACCTCATTTCTATGTAGAATCTCAGAAAGGTGACATTATAGAAGCAGAATATAATGTTGGTTACCAGTGGTGGGGGTGGTTAGAGGGGAAGGGAAATAGATAAGTTCAATTAGATGGGAGGACTTAATTTCAAGAGATCTATGATATAGCAATGGAACTACACTGATGGCTGGTTATGTTCTTGAAAACTGAAGACAGACTGAGGTCTGCATTGCTCCATTATAGTAACTCTGCCAGGCGATGCATTGGACAATTGGCTAGATTTAACCCTGCCACAGTGTACATGTGCTTCAAAAAGGCCTGTTGAACATGAGTGTATATGATTGTTGTGGCAAGGTGGCTCAGAAAGTGAAGGCTCTTGCCATGAAAATCTGACAACTCAAGTTCAATCGCCAGAACTCACATGAAAGTGAAGAGACCTTAATCCACAAAGCTGTCCTCAGACCTCCATGTGCCCCCTCGCTAATAATTATTAATAGTTAAGCACGTAATGTTATATGTCAACTTAAATTTTAAAAAAGAGTGACTGGAAATTGGTCATTCAGAGAGTGATGGGACGAGAGAAGAGAGTACAGTGAGGAGTTGTGAATGATGAAAACCATAAGACATGGAAGAAATTGAAGAAGATAGAAAAGACGAAAAGGTCTCTTGTGCTCATGGATCTGTGGGATTCATATTGTGAAAATGGCCATCCTACCAAATAAAGCTGCAAATTCAATACAACCCCATTAAAATTCCAGCACAACTCTTCACAGAAATTGAAAAACGAATGTAAAATTTCATATGCAAACACAAAATAAAACCAGGATACCCAAATTGTAATCATGAACAATAAAAGAACTCCTGGAGGCATTGTCTTTCCCAATCTCAAACTGTACTACAAAGCTATAGTAGTAAAAGTAGCATGGTACCAGCACACAAACAGACATACTGATCACTGGAACAGAATTATGGACCCAAATTGAAATCCACACAGTTACTGCCACCTGATTTTTGGCACAGGAGCTAAAAATACATGCTGGACAAGACAGCATCTTCAACAAATGGTGCTGGTCAAACTGAATAGCAACATGTAGAAGAATGAAACGATGTCCCTATTTCTCCCCATGCACAAAACTCAACTCCAAATAGATCAAGAATCTCAACACAGGACCAAATACTCTGAATCAGAGAGAGGAGAAAGCAGGAACTTACAGGCACCGGAAAGGACTTTCTGAACAGGACTCCTAGAGCACAAGCATTAAGTCCAACAATTGACAGATGTGACCTCATGAAACCGAAAAGGTTTTGTACAGCAAAGGACACCAAAATTGGAGTGAAGAGGCTATTTACAGAATGAGAAAAATGTATATTTACCAGATGTTTCTCTGACAGAGAGTTAGTATTTAGAAGATACAAAGAACTTAAAACCTAACATCAGAATGACCCAATCAATAATTGGGGCAAGGAAATAAACAGGGAGTTCTCTAAAGATGAAACACAAATGGGTGAGAAATATGTTTTAAATGTTCAACATCTTCAGTCATCATAGACGTGCAAATCAAAACCACTTTGAGATTTCATCTTACCCAAATCTGAATGGCTAAGATTCAAAAAGTGAACAACAAATTCTGGCAAGGATGTGGAGAAAGGGACCTCTTATCCACTACTGGCAAAAGTGAAAACTGGTACAGCCGCTATGGAAATGAGTGTGGAGATTCCCCAGAAGCTAGAGGTTGATCTACCATTTGATCCAGCCACACCATTTTGGGCATATACCCCAAAATCTCTGTACCCTACTACAAAGACATCTGATCATCTTTGTTTATTGTTTATTGTTACCCTTTTCATAATGGCTCAAATTGGAAACAATCTAGATGTCCAACAACTAATGAATGCATAATGAAGGTTATATATATATATATATGAATATTATTCAGCTATTAAAATAAAATTCATAGGTTACTGGATGGAACTGGAAATTATCATCCTGAGTGAGGTACCCAGACACAGAAATATCCACATTCCATGTCTGTTCTGAAAGCTGGATGCTACCTTTAAATTTCAGCTACATATGTTTCAATTTGAAAACCTAGAGAGGCCAAAAATTAATAAATGGCCATGGAGAGAAGTGGAGGGAGGCTCCCCGTGAAGGGAGTTAGAATGCAATGATATAAAGGCGTAAAGGGGAGTAACAAGGTATAAAGGATTAAATGGGGTGAGGAATGGGAGAACAGGCAGAGGAGAGTGTGGGGAGGGAAAATCAACACTAAACACCTTTATAAAAAGCTATACGGAAATGTATCAGTCTACAAAAGCTACTTAAACTATATATGTGTACATATATATTATAAAAAGATATTAAAAGGATCTACCTAATAGCAGGGGGACATTGCCTCTACTAGACACCATGGGCCAGCAAAGAGAAAACCCAATGCCAGGAATGACTCCTTCTTTTGAAACTGTTGATCAGGGATCTTATAGATCCTCAAACAGTAATAGCCATTGCCTCTGCTGCCAGCTCCCCACCAGAACTTCATAATACAACCTTCTGATGGCTACAGACCCTATTATTAAAGACAGTACAAATATGAACTTAGAAGAAGCAAGGAGAAATCAAGCTGGTGCTGACTTCACAGCCACTCTACTCTCTAGCTTTAGTAATGTTGGAGGGTGCTACTTGAAGCTACTTGAAGAGAATATTTATCATGAACCTTATGCATCTGTGAATCTTGTAAGCTACAATAACAACTCCTATGGCAGATATTCCCATGGTGCAATCATGGCATGAATATTATAGGAGTAGCCAACTCCTTTCAAATTGGATTTAAGGTCTGCTTCATGGGAAGAAGCCCATAACTGATGCTGATATCAGGCCAATAAGCCTGAGGCTGGACAGACCATAAGCCATGGAAGAAAGCCAAATACATCTATTCTGATAAATAGATATAGTATTTTTCTGTATTTTTGAGACAGGGTCTCCCTGTAACCCCAGCTGGCCTGTACCTTGATATGTAGACCAGGCTGGTCCTGAACTCACAGAGATCTGCCTGTCTCTGCTTTCCAAGTGCTGGGATTAAAGGTTTGTGCCACCATGCCCAGCATAGATATAGCATTAAACCAACTTCTAATGACTTGTTATTAACCCACAGGTTAATGCATCTACCAACTCATAGCAGAGATTCCTTATGCTGCACAGAAATCCACAACTGGCCAATTCACAGAGAACAGGAGGCTACAGGGTGCTTATCCCTGACTAGGACGCCTATTTTGAAATTCTGCTTCCCAAGATCATGGATCATTGAAGAAGAGGAGGCAGAAATATTGTAAGAGCCAGAAGTAGTAGATGACCACAAGAAAGAGTTTTACAGACCCCTAGTCAGTTACTCATATGAATTCACATCAATGCTGACAGCATGGACAAATCCTATGTAAGCTCAAACAAGACAGAAATCTCAATATAGACTTGGGGAAGTGGGTAAGAAATCCTAACCCTATGTGAGGAACTAATTGGTAACTGATGACTTCTGGGAAGGGGAAAGTCAGTCTCATTTAAGGGTAAGACTCTTAGTAAGTTATCAGGCTCCAGTGGATGAGTCCACTGCTGAAGGGCAATTGGGGACAGAAATCTGAGTCTATAGGAATATATATATATATATATATACACATATATATATATATATATATATATATATATATATATACATGCAAGGGGTTAGGAAGGAGGGTGCAGACACAGGAGAGAAATTTAAATATAATCAAAATACGTTGTATGAAATACACAAATATTTTTAAAAACAAAAATAAGAGTTGTGGAATTTGAAGAACAATGTGGAAGTCAAGAATGTGGATATTCGAGAAGCAGTGGCATGAGAGGAGGAGCCGAGGCAGACACATGTCACCAAGAGCTTTGTCTTAACTACATGGGTATCCACAAAAGACTTTTTAAGGAAAAGAGAAGGACAAATACATTAAAACATATCTATGTAAAAATTAAAACTGACGGGGCTGGAGAGATGGCTCAGCAGTTAAAAGCACGGACTGCAGAGGACCTGGGTTCAATTCCCAGCACCCACATGGCAACTAAGAACTGTCTTTAACTCCAGTTCCAGGGGAATCCGACACCCTCTTCTTACCTCCGGGGCATTGCACGACATGGGTGCACCAACCTACATGCAGACAGTACACTTATACACATAAAAATAATAAAAAATATAAAAATTGAAATTAACATTGATACATTAAAATACAGAAGAAGAAAGACAGATCTAAGACTGTGTACATGAGGGCCTCCAAGATGGCTCTGCCAGTGATGGGAACTATACAAAGCCTGGAGAACTGCTTTCAATCTACAGAACCCAAGCAAAGACAGAAAAGGGTCAACAGACTCCACAAAGTTGTCTTCTGACTTCTACACACACACCATGATACATACGTGTGTTTTCACACGCAGATAAGATGCATACAATATTTTAAATATTTTATAGAATAAAAAATATTATCTTGATGAAGAAGAAGACAAATGAGATGGAAACATTAATATTCAGGAGGAAACAATGAACTCAAGATGGTCAAACGTGTGGTAACACTAATTCATCATGACTTAGTATTGATTTAAAAGGTCAGGTTGAGAAGCTATTTGGGGGGAAGTGAGATGGAAATGGCTCATGCAAATTAAATGTGTTGTATGATATTTGATTATATATGATGAGAATACAGCTGTTGACTAACTATAGACAGTATTTCAAGTGTGTGTCTTAGAACATTAAGGGGAACTCCTGGAAAAATGGAAAGAGTATGTAAAAATCCATGGTAAAATGCAGAATAATACTGAAATAATAGAAGCAGAGGAAACAAAGGAAAGAGTTAAAAGGACAAATAATAAGTATGAGATGACAATGATAAAGCCCAATATATGAGGAATTATAATAAAAATGTACTTGACAGTTCAGATAATAGTGATCAGCATATAGCTAGACAAGGTGGCACATGCTTTTACTCCCAGCATGCAGGAGGCAGAGGCGGGTAGATCTCTGTGAGAGCCAGGCCAGTCTGGTCTACATAATGTGTTCCAAGCCACCTGGGGCTACAGGGAGACCCTGTGTCAAAAAGACCAAAAAAAGTATCATATTTGAATGTTTTTAAAATAACACTTTTGCAATAACTAGAAAAATTGAAATTGCCAGTACACTTTTGACCCAGAAATTATACTAACCTGCGTGCAAATAGGGGCATGTACAAGAATGTTAATTAGCACATTGTTTGTACTAGCAAACCTATGGGAGACCATTGAAATGCCCATCACCAGGGGCCCTGATTAAGATGTGGGTCTGTTCACACAATGGAATGCCATTCTGCAATTAAAATGAATGAGCTAGGCAACATCCATCAACACAGACTAATTTCAAGAACACCAATTGGGAAAATCAAATTACAAAGGAACACAGAGACCATCAGACATTTAAAATATGCAAAACAACAAATATTGTGTAAAAAACATACTCAGAAATACTGGAAACCTAAAACCCCGTGTGGGAATAGTTAATATAAATTCAGATTGGGGCTGGAGAGATAGCCTAGCGGTTAAGAGCACCGACTGCTCTTGCAGAGGATCCGGGTTCAATCCCCAGCACCCACATGGCAGCTAAGAACCGTCTGTAACTCCAATTCCAGGAGAACTCCAGTTCCAGGGGAATCCAAGACCCTCTTCTGACCTCCGAGGCATTGCACAACACGGGTGCACAAACCCACATGCAGACAGTACATTCATACACATACAAAAAAATAAATAAAATTAAAAAAATATATAAATTCAGATAGCTGTTTTCTTAGAAGATGAGGGACAACCATGGGAGAATGCGCAGGGCCTTCAATTACATCTATAGCACTTCTCCAATAAAACTGAACAAATTCTACATTGTGGTAAACACAGTCTTGGAATAGAGCAAACAGTTCACATTTTAAGAAGCTTGGTGAATATACCACATTCAATTAGAATTTACTGCTATTTAGGGTTATTCAATAGTAGTATTACTTATTAGACTTTTCTTCATGGTTTAAATTTTAATTTTAATTTTAAGCTTTTTTAGTTTCATAGCACAGTTGTCAATCAAGTTTAGACCCCTACCCCATCCGTCCCCCTCCAACTCCCACACTAGACCTCCTGTATTCTGCCATATGTGGTAAGATTTATCCAGTCAAGGGGCTGGAGAGATGGCCTAGTGGTTAAGAGTGCTGACTGCTCTTACAGAGGACCCGGGTTTGAGCCCCAGCACCCACATGGTGGCCAAGAACTGTCTGAAAGTCCAATTCCAGGAGAACTCCAGTTCCAGGGGAATCTGACACCCTCTTCTGACCTCCGCGGCATTGCACGACATAGGTGCACAAACCTACATGCAGACAGTACATTCATACACATACAGAAATAAATAAAATAAAAGAAGACTTATCCAGTCAAGCATTTGCACCCATATGTCCTTAAGTGAAAATTCATCCATTGCAGTCAGGTAAGCCCCAGAGATCATAAGTAAGGTATACTCTCCCATACCCAGTAACAATCAGTCACCAATATTTCTTAGTCTAGGGCTGGCCCACCACCCATTTCTCTTCTCCCCTCTGGATCCCTGTGTAAGTGAGTTGGCATGGGTCCTGTGCTTCATTCCACCATTGCCCAAAGTTTACATGTGTAAGCTTCTGGCCTGAAATCCTCTGAGTTGAACACCAGAGACGCACATGGTAGAAGGAGAGAACCGATTCCCACAAGTTGTACTCTGACCCCACCCTACCATATACACACACTAAAAATAAATAATAAATAAATAAAATTTAAAGTTCTGATGTGGAGAACATTTAAACTATTGGTGAATAAAATGAGACTGTGGGAAGGAAGTTCACCACACACAAACACACACCCACACCACACACACACACATTTATATATATATATATATATATATATATATATCAAACCCACATATTCCAAATGGGAAGGGCTGATTAAAATCTCTCCATTACAAGGAAATCTTGAATAAGCCTGCCGAGAAAGACAAGACCATGGTCACTTTCTGGTTTGAGCAGATAGCAGGCAAGTAGATGGAGATATATGGGAAGAGAGGGGAACAGAAAGAAAAAGAGTAAGAATAAACCCCTTATGTGGTGGACTGTCCACAGAGTCTTAAATAGTCAGTGCATCAAATAAAACGCATTGCAGGGAGAAAGTAGGACAGCAGAAAGAGGAGCACTACTCATAAATTATAAAATAGTTCCCAAGTACAGCTTTAGCATTTTAGCTCATCAAACCCATCGTGCTCAGTCCTATTTCCGCCCAGTGACTAGCCAAGTGTCTGGTCCTGTTGGAGCAGGATGTGGGGCACCAGCTGCCATGCCTCCAGCCTCCTCTCACTCACGGTGCTCACTGACATCCTGATGCTGGATACTGAAGCTGGTGCCAGAGGCTTGTTGAAATCCATGCACTTCGATTTACATCAGTAAATCAGACCTAGAATCATTCAGCACCACATCTAATGCATCCATTTCTGACATTTAAAAACCCAACAACCTACATTCCAAATGGATCTGTAATTAGGAAATAATTTTGTAGGCAGCTTGATGACTACTAATTATCTCACACTGTGACTTAGTTTATTAGTGTTGCTATAACAAAATACCTGAGGCTAGGCACGTTATGAAGAAAAGGGATCATTTAGTTCAGACTTTTAGAGGCAGGGAAGTTCAACACTGGACAATTGTATGTGATGAAGGCCCTGTACTGTACTGTAGCATCATGACACTGTGTCAGAATGGTATGAGAGGGAAGAGCAGGTTCATGTGGAAAACCAAGCATGAACAACTGAAGCAAAAGGACAAGCTGATGAAACTGACCTTACTTTATAACAGCTGGCCTTCCCAGGAACTAACACAGTCGAGGAGCCCTAATTCAGGCACATACCTATAATCTCTTTTTTTTTCACATAAATTTATTTATTTATTTATTTTTAACAAATCTAGACCCGTGTTCCCGCCCATTCCCCCACCCCGCCAGAGCTCATTCATTCTGCCAAACATGCTTTTCATCTCTTAGTCTTTCTCAATATTCTCCATGCAGGCAACAACATCACCATGAGTTCCAGCCCAGTTCAGGCTTACAGAGTGAGTCCCAGGACAGCCTGCACTGCATTGCAAGACCCTACCTTAAAACTCAAATACACGAAACCAAAATTGGCTTCACAAAACAATCATTTTCCACTGTCAATGTATTTCTCCAATACTGACATGAGATGCTTTTCAGTTCAATCTTCAGAGAATGCTGAGGATTCACAGTGGCTCCCAGGTGTGACCGTCACGGCACCTTCAGTCATCCTCCATGTGATTGCTGCCTCAGAACTTACCCACATTTTCTTTTGTCTTGAAAATTTGAAGGACAGAACAGACCTGGTATTCTTTAACATTCGACTGGCCTTTCCTTGTTGGTCCAGTAGAAGGTGTACCCTGTGGGGTAAAAAGAATGTTCTTTTAGGAAAATGTCTTTAATAAAACCACAAAAGAGATATTCCTACACAAGTTCTTTTGCATCAGTCATCTATGTATTTCCACAGAAGTATCAAATCATATGTCAAGAAAAGTTCAATAATGAGAAATGTCACTGAATTTGGGTCATTTCCAGCTATACATCTTTTTTTATTAACCAATGCTGGGAATTGCTTTTCAAAAGCCTGGAAGTTGGAGCAAAGAGATGGCTCAGTGGTAAGGGCACTTCTCGCAGAGGACTTGGGCTCTGTTTGCACCCACATCAGGTGGTCCACAAACACCTGTAACTCCAGTTCCAGCAGGTTTGATGCTCTCTTCTGGGCTCTGAGTGCACATATGCTCATGTGGTGCACATAAACTCACACAGACACACACATACACATAAATAGAAACAAAATAATTTTTATGTTTTACTTTTTATTTTTGAATATAATACTTTTATTGGTTTCATGTATTTCAGACATTTTTCAGTTCATTTTAGGCATAGTCCCCTTTCCCTTCTTCGTCCCACCCCATTT
This sequence comes from Rhizomys pruinosus, assembly GCA_009823505.1. NCBI lineage: Eukaryota > Metazoa > Chordata > Mammalia > Rodentia > Spalacidae > Rhizomys > Rhizomys pruinosus. Next base: position 129,589 of record VZQC01007176.1, on the reverse strand, counting down.
CATGCATTCTGCCATACATGTCCTGCATCATTTCTCTCAGTCATTTTTTTTATTAATTTTATTTTATTTCTGTAGGTGTATGAATGTACTGTCTGCATGCAGGTCTGTGCACCCGTGTCGTGCAATGCCGCAGAGGTCAGAAAAGGGCGTCGGATTCCCCTGGAACTGGAGTTCTCCTGGAATTGGAATTTCAGACGGTTCTCAGCCGCCATGTGGGTGCTGGGGATCGAACCCGGGTCTTCTGTGAGAGCCGTCGGCACTCTTACCCGCTAGGCCGTCTCTCCAGCCCTCTCTCAGTCATTTTAAAGTTCTTCTCTGCAAAGGTTTATTGCTTTGAGCAGAATTTAACTATATCAGTCCATTCTTTGACCAAGTCCTTATGTTGTTGTAGTTCCCTCCCAATTGTATTGCTCCAAAATATGCCTATATAAATGCCATATATGTACCAGAGTTATGTCCTCCAGGAATAAACTGCATGTTAACTCCAATATATGTTTAGGAGTTCACATTTTTCCCTTTAATTTTATATTATTCTAAAATATGAATATATACCTTCTGCCCATAAACATTAATTACCATGTCTGAAAGTAAGTGGTAAGTTAATTCTAGGGCTCATTAAGAGATTCACATTTTAACATCACAGTTGTAGTACCAAATCCCCCAATTGAGAGGCAAGCTGAGCAACAGTATTGTTATATTTCTTTCTATCTGAAAATATTTTTTTTAATCCTCAAGGCTTAAAAGTAGGCACTAGAGAGTTAAGACATTTTACCAAATTACTTCTGAGTTTAGCTGAAGTGCCCCAACAGTAATGATCTGTGGCAGAGGTGAAACCAGCTTGCTCCTCTCCTGTGCCTTGGCAATCTAGAGTAAACATTTTTTTAAACAATGAATTCAGTGTTATTTGCAGCTTCTTCTGGTTGGTTTGAGTTCTGATTGGCTAAAACTCACTGACTTCAAAAGATCTATTGAAATCAGACACTCATGGTATTTCAGAGGCAAAGAGTATCATACAGACTGTCTAATCAAACATCTTGATTTTACAGTCAGAAAGAACACAAGGGTCAGAGCTTGGTTACCAACTTTGCCATGGCTGGTCGACTGTCAGAGAGAAAGTGAACGGGGCTTTTTGTTCAAGCTTTGTTTGGTTCCCTCGAACTTACCTTGTTATTACAGTACAGATGGCTCTGTTGTCATTTAACATAGGAGAAGGAGCTCTGCAAACTGTCCTAAAAAGTGAGGAGTTTATTTAATGACTAAGACTCCATAGCTGATTATTTTTCATCTTTGATTATTCATGCCAAAACTGTTCCTGTATTGGCCAGAAAAGTTCAAACACCGAATCAAACCTTTTCAGCATGAAAAACATTTTCCTTCAAAACAAGGACCTCCAAGAGATGTAAAGATTTGTGGGAGGAAAATATTATCTGAAGTGTAACATCTCTGAAAGAAATGTAATGCAGCCTTCACTAATTCACTTGATGACACAGCAAATTTCAGCAGCTTCAAAGTAATATTTGTATATGTGTATGAAACTCCATGTTCATCAATAAGCACGGCAACAAGCACTTAAAAGAAAAATGGAAAATGACCAGAAATTTAAGGAACACAAGGAGAGATGAAAATACAAAAATGCTCTGTGTGCTCTGCTGGTCATAGAAATCCAATGGAATCAGAGATTGGTCAAAGAATTTCCCAAGGCCCAGCAAGTGAAAATATATGATTTGAACCTTAACATAAAAAAGAAAAAAGGAAGGAAGGAAGAAAGGAAAAGAGAAAGAGAGAAGGAAGGAAAGAAGGGAGGAAAGAAGGAAGGAAGAAGGAAGGAAGGAAGGAAGGGAGAAAGGAAGGAAGGAAGGAAGGAAGGAAGGAAGGAAGGAAGGAAGGAAGGAAGGAAAATTCTGTCTTTCCTATGTGTAATTTTAATTTCTGGTCATCTAGAAAAACCTTACTCTGCATGCACAGTTAGGAAGGGCAGTAGCTGTTAGAAAGAAGTCAGTGTGTCACTGTGATTGTGTAACATGGCATCTGTTAAACATGAGATGGAGATTGCCATCAATAAGACATAGTTTCTTGCTAAAAAATGAAATATCTTTAAAACTTGCTTGAAAAAAACCTGACTGCCTTAATACTAATATTTCAAAATGATCCTTCTCTAAACATGTAAATATATCTTCTTAAAACAAAAAATTATGAACCTCATACATATATATGTATGTATGCATAAAAGAAGTCTTTAGCCTTGATAGACCTTGAGTGCACACATTTGTCCAAACTCCTCTGACTGTACATAAAATGAATACACAACATACAGTATATGCAGATGCAAAGTTGGTTTCAAAATGCCCCTGTGGCAGGTGCAATACATTTGGCAACTGCATATTTTCACTCACTGGGAGGAAGTTCTAGAGGAGTTCAATCTCTCTAGGGATATGATAAAGGTTTTCTTAAAGAAAGGTCATTTTCCTGCAATGGGGAGTCTATGGGTCTAAGGTAGACAGAGCGCAATGAATTAAAAACTACTCATGGTCCATATCAAAAATTATGATATGTCGGACCAGAGCAGAAGAGAGCTGGGAATTCCTGAAGAGAGTTAGCAGATAAATTGAATATTTAAAAATGAAGGTGAGCTAAACTCAGTGTTGGTGAAGTGGGTTGCCACACCTTTTGCTGCTGCTGTTGCTGCTGTAGCCGCTGAAGTTGTTACCAATGGTAACAATGTTGATGGTGGTGGTGCTTGGTTGATCCATTGGGGGCTGGGGACTGTGGATTGGACCCAGAGCCTCACAGATACTGATCATGAACTGTATCCCAGCTGCTGAACTAGCTGTAAGAACCTGTAAAAGAGAAAGAGTTTGACTAAAAGTCATCTCGAACTTCACCAACAGGAAGCATGCGTCCTATCGTGGAAAGCCAGGAGATAAAGCCTTTGGTTTTCAGATCTAATGTAAGCCCAGGCAGGTTCTTTCATGTGCCCAACACAAAGGCTGGTATGGTTGTTCCTTTGAACAACTTACTGTTCTTGGAAATTTGCTTATGTCTGGGAATAGGGTGATGCTGATAAGGAATTTTAAGTTCTGTATTTTAATTCCAGCCTTGTCATTCTTGCTTAAAGTTGAGGCCTCTGTCCTTTACTTCATAGACGTGTTCTCCATGAAATTAAAATCAGAAAACATTTTCTTAAATACCCATACCTTATGCCATGTAAAACGTAACTCCAAATGGACCAAGGACCCATTGGGTGCAAGAATGAAAACTATAAATCTCTTTGAAGAAAACAGGAAAACCTTCATGTTCCTGGATCTGGCATTGATTCCTTAGACAAGACATCAAAACCACAGACCACACAAGAGAACAGTACACACGAGTGGAGTGAGTTCATCACAATAAAAAATGTGTGCATCAAAGGATACTATTAAGGCAATAAAATATGGCCCATGAGACTGGAGAAAATGCTTCCAAATCTTTCACTTTAAAAGAAATGAAAACTGGGTGTGGTGGTGCATGCCTTTAATCCCAGTACTTGGGAAGCAGAGGCAGGCAGATCTCTGTGAGTTCCAGGCCAGCTGGGACTAGAGGGAGACCCTGACTGAAAAATACCAAAAGAAAAAGAGGTAAAGAAAGAAAGAAAGAAAGAAAGAAAGAAAGAAAGAAAGAAAGAAAGAAAGAAAGGGGAAGGAAGGAATTATTAGCCAGAATATAAAAGAACTTGTATAATTCAATAACAAGAAGAGCCTAATTAAAAATAAGCCAAGAACATGAAGAGATATTGCTCCAAAGGAGATATACATATGTCCACTAGACAAACACAATGATGCTCAACATCACTAGTCATGGGGGAAATATAAATTAAAACTACAGTGATGTATCACTTTATACCCATTAGGGAGATCATCACAAAAATTCAAAACAGCAGGGATATGGAAAAACTAGAGCCCTGCATAACACCTGATGGGCTACTCTAGATGTGAGTCTGTATGTAGACCCCAAATCACCAAAAAATCAGGCCTCCAGTGTCTTCTCATCCATGCCAACAGTAACATAATTCAGAACTGGCAAACATGGATATACCCAAGTATCTGTCAACAGACACATGAATAAATAAAACAACTCACATGCAGTGCAAGCAATGGAGTAACATTCAGCCTTAAAGAAAGATAACCGTAAGCCAGGCGTGGTGGTGCACGCCTTTAATTCTAGCACTCTGGAGGCAGAGGCAGGCAGATCTTTGTGAGTTTAAGGCCAGCCTGGTCTACAGACTGAATTCCAGGACAGCTGGGGCTATAGGGAGACCCTGTCTCGGAAAGACCAAAAAAAAAGAAAGAAAGACAGACAACTGTAATATATGTTACAACATGAACAAACCATGGATACATACTTAGGAAAATAGGCACTGAACCACAAGTATCATACTATTTGAGTTCAGTTATACACAGTCCTTTTTTTCTATTTTTTTATGTGTATGAGTGTACTGTCTGCATGTAGGTTGGTGCACCCATGTCGTGCAATGCCACGGAGGTCAGAAGAGGGTGTCGGAACTGGAGTTAAAGACAGTTCTTAGCTGCCATATGGGTGCCGGGAATCGAACCCAGGTCCTCTGCAAGAGCAGTTGGTGCTCTTGACCACTGAGCCATCTCTCCAACCCCTATATACAGTCCTCATAGTAACTGGAGTCACAGGCACAGGAAGTAGAGTGTGGTTACTGGGAGCAAGGGGAAGGGGAAATAGGAGATGCAAAAGTTCTGGAGCTGGATGGTGGTGATGATTGTACAACAGTTTGAATACATTTGCTGCCTCTTGACTGTAGTCTGAATGGTGGTTGAAATGGTACGCATATGTTACATACACGTGAACCACAATTTAAAAAAATTCTTAATGGAGAAAGGAAAGAGCAAGAGTGCAATGTCCATGCAAGCAGAGCAGGTGAGAGGCTCCCACTCCAGTTCCCAGCCCTGCAGTGCTGCAGCAGACTAGGCTTGGAAACTTTGAATAAGCTCAGCATGGAAGCCACTCCCTCAGCCTCCATGACCAAACCTCTGCCAAGAAAGGACTCATCAGGAACTAGAGAGAGGGAAGAAACTGCCTTCATATGACACAGAGATGATGAAATAGTCTTTTGGAAATAACAGGTGACAGACAGAGCTCCCAAACCTTCCCAAGTACTTCATCCTATAGCCGATTCTTCCAAGAAGTATTTGCAAAGGAGTCATTCCAGGCTGATGCCCAGAGCTCCTTCAATGAACTAGCTTCCAAGACAAAGCAGAGACATTACACAGCCATGTGCTTGGCATATTTCCCTGCCTATGGCAAGTGCTCTCACCAGACTCACAACTGAGCCTCCACCATGAATTACATACATAGGAGAGCTACACGCATTCCGTATAACTGACTCCAACATTCATTACCAATTTGAGGAAAAGTCTTTGTTTTTTCATGAAGCATTCATGGACAGCAGATACTTTTCCTTCCGCCAACGCAGTAGAGCAGTTAATTAGAAATGCATACCATAAGGTGGTAGAAAAGCAATTAAAAACTAAAATCCAACTGGGAGAATTCAGTGACAATGGAGGGGGGAAGCAAACTGCCTAGACAGAGTCCACGTGACCATCGGATGGAGAAGACACGATGGCAAAGGAATTTTGCAGTAATGAACTTAATCCAGCCCTCCATGAGAACGAAGCTTATCTCAGGACCTACATTTAAAACAACCCTCTCCCTTGGGCCTCTGCAGAGAAGATATAAAGAAGTGCTGAGCTGAGTCTTGGTGTCATCATAGCCAACACTGTGGGTCCCAAAGCTGTTTCCTAGAGTGCTCCTCATGTGCTCTTTGATTAGCCTCACTATGAGCAAGTCCAGACACTGTTATCCAAGACAAAAAGGATCCACCTGAAATCCATCCTCTCAAGCTCATGTTGACTTATATTTTGCTTGTTGTGTAGAGAAGACTTTTTGAATAAGCCATCATTATAGCAAAAGAAACTCATGTTCTGTGTTTCTTCCAAATATTCTTTTCCTTTTGTGTCTCCCTCGAGGTTAATCCTTCATCCCTAGACACACAACCATCCCAGAGTATAGTGAAAAATGCAGACAGGCTGATTTGGTAGCAGAGATAAATCTCAAACCAGATGCAAGGCTTTTACATTTTACTGGGTTTTACAATAGGCCCCGGGGCTGGGAGTCAGCATTTCCACTGGCTCCCATCCAGGACTCACCGTGATGCTTTTTCCAGTAGTGGCTAAGAACTAGCTCTGTCTCTTACCCAACAATCTTTTTCTACAAGAAGAAAGAAAATGTTAGCAACATAGGAATCAGCCAGCTCCTTCTTCCAGGTAGTCTAGCTGGTGTTCACGCTTGCTCACACCTGCTGAAGCTACTCAGCAGTGGGAATTCAAGACCCATAGCCTTGGACACACACCTACACTATCACACTTCCATGAAAAACACTGACAAAGTTTTTATTTCTTTCTTTAATTATACATCCATTTATTCTTAACGGTGTGTCTGTGGAGGGTATGCCTTCTGTGCACATAGCTATTTATACATGTGGAAACCCTAACCCAGGTGTCCTCAATGGCTTTCCACCTTATTATTTGAGATGGGGTCTTTCATTGAACCTGAAGCTCAGAGATCAGCTAGATCGTCTGGCTACCAAGCTCTTCCACCCCAGCACTGGGGTTGGAGAGGTACAGTATCAAGCATCCCTTTTTATTTTGCTAATGCACTTCCTGGAGCTCTGAGCTTAGGTCTTCATCTTCACTCACTGAACCATCTCTCCAGTACCCAACTTTTTATATTTGTAACCTGGGAGCTCTAGAATAATCCAACAATATTTAACATTTCCAGACATTTCCCAGTGTAATACAAGTATACCAGTTCACTCAGCAAAAACATTATCAAGTGATTCATACATACAGGTCTCCTGTTCAATGGTTGTGTGTCAGACACAAACATCAGTAGAGGAGCACTGGGTCCCTGAGTGTTTACACCATAGAGATAGTGACTCTCACAGCTTTGATGAGAATTATCACACCCTTATCATTATCTTCTTGGATTTTCAGCATAGACTTAAAGTGGCAGAATAGAAAATAAATTGATTCCCACCATCTTCAATATCTTCAATAAACTTCCATCAGTTAAATGCATCACAGGCTTGACATGCTCGTATGTTACTTCTACCCCAGATATGTCTGTCTGATGATTTGATTTGATTTATGTTGACTAAGTTTTAGCTTATGTCAACACTTCTAGAGGAAAGTTATTATTACGAAACATGAGCCCCTCACAAATGGAGGCTAATAATAAAATAAATACAAATGATATTTCATTTAAAAACTCAAAAACGAGCACAAAGAATAATAAATCTGGGCAGTTTACACAAGTGCATGTTAAGAAATTTCTCCGTATAAAGGACAGTCACTTGGAGTCAACAGCTGGGTTTTCTTCACCCAGGCGCCAGGGTGGGAGGGAGCACCTGGGAGGAATGACTCCACCTAGACTCCTGTTACTTCTCTCATCACCCAGGAAGATCAGAAGGCAGGAGATGGGGTGGTCTGGGTTGGGGGTGGTCTGGGATCCGCTGGCTTCCCCCTTTTTCCTGTTTCCAGCCAGTGGGATGAAGCTTCCCACACTCAGAAGGTATTTCATCCCCTCAGTTACTCAGGAAATGTCCTCACAGACATAGCCAAAAGTATTCCTCATAATGCCATGAGAATTTATGTATATATTTAGAGGCATATTCTCACTATGTAGCCCTGGCTGGCCTGGAACTTGATATATTGAATAGGCTGGCCTATATCTCATAGGCTCCACCTGCCTCTGCCTCATGAGTGCTGAGATTAAAGATGTGTGTCACCATGCCCAGATCCCTAGGTATTTCTCATTTTAATGAAGCTGGCAATCAAACTTATCCAACACAACAGCCTACCCAAATATCCTCCAGGACCGTCTGCAGAAAAATGAAGCTGGGTCTTTGGGTTGACTAGTCATCACCAGCTATAACACTAAGACTGAGATCAGAATTATGACTCTTCCAACTGGTCTCCTGAGCAGCAACCCCCACCCAAAATCCTAGCTTCAAATTTTCTTGGCTCTCCTGAAATGATTCACCTACTGACAATCCTCCAAGGATTCTACTCCACTTAGAAACTATGAACTGCACCATGAAAGAATCACGGATTCTCAGGACTTCCAAGAAACATTCCTCCCTCCTCACCACCTGCCTTTACTTCTGACCCAGCTCCCTTCCTAGCCTCTGTCTTCAGCAGTCTCCCAGCCCAGTCCTGCTGCAGAAGGGCTTCCTTGCCTTGTTCACTGAAGATACCTCCTTTACTGGGGCCCTTCCTCCTTTGACTTGTTCCTCCAACTGTCCCAGCCACAGCACTTGCTCACTCATCTGAGATGCTAACTAGCTTTGCTGGATCAGATCACTTGAGTAGCGTTTGATGGAGTACATGCTGTCCTGTCTTCCATGGTGTCTGTCCACATTCTTTCTAACTGGGATATAGGGAACACAGGGTAGGATTGTATAATATGGCCCAATGCTGCACACTGGGGTGTGTGGTGGTAAGTGTTGTTCACCTGTCTCCTGGCTATGTGAGCATCCTTGAGTGTGTCATAGAAACATGTATGGTGGCGGTCAATCCCTTGACATGGTCTTTTAATGTAAAGAGTCACAGTAAGCACAAAACATATGTGGTTGCTTCTGGGAAAAAAACAGCCCACAATTTATAGTAACCATTATTTAATAAGTACAGTTTCACTCTAAAGTAATAGCAAAAAGTAGAGAATAGCAAGGAAACAAAGCAGGAACAGAGTAGTGTGTTGCCATTCTCAAGTCCAGTCTATTGTACATCACTGCATGTGCTCTACTGTTACACAACTGGTGGTGTAGTACATATGTTTGTAAAGTGAATGCATTGTGCTGCCACCTTAAAACTGCTAGATCACTAAGTGATGGGAATTTTCTAGCTCCGTGATACCCTGGGGTCACAGTATATAGTCCATTATTAACTGACACATTGCTATGTGGCATGTCACTGCATAGCTTCCTACTGTGCACAGTGTCTCACACCCCTCAGGAAGTAACTGCTATATGTGGACTACTGCAGGACAGGCTGAGCCAGTTCTCAATGTGACCTCTCCTGCCTGCTCAGGGCCTGATTCACGGAGGCACGGCCCCTACAGGTGAGCCCTCATGCATGTGATCTACAGAACCACTCACCTCACAAGCTCTGGTGGAGATGCTAACCACATCCACAGAAAGCAAGGAATGAAGTGAGATGTACAAGAGTCTTCACATTTATCTGGAAAGGCTAAAGAACTTGAATTGGAGTAAGCAAATTGCAAAAGATCTGCCCCCCAAACACCCTTGGACCAAGGATGGCAGATTGCAAGTTTCTCCAGCTACGCAGGTATTGCCTCTGTGGGGTCTAATAAAAAACACAAGACCTTTGCCATATCCATAGAGGACAGCCACAACTCCTTGGTCCATGGCTTCTATCCTGTGACTAGAATGCATTGACATGCTCAGCCAAGGACAGAGGACAAAGCCCTAAGATGTAAGGATTTCATAAATTCACCTGAGATGGGCCAAAACCCCACATAGGCAAAATCCATGTTAAGCATTTAACCATACACTAACTACCTAAGAACAGAATGGCCAGATGTTGCTCAGTGTTGTTGAGTATTTGTCCAGCATGCGCCAGGTCTTGTGTTCAGTCCTAGCACTGCAAAAGAAACAAACACCTTGAGTAGTTGCCATCCTATTTGGTCACACGAGCTCCACCAAAAAGTCTAGCATATAACTTTGGAGAATGATGTACTATTTTAATTAAAATGTACACCTCTTCAAAATGAGCATCAAGCCAGTACCTTCAGTCCCTAGCAAAGCCACACTCCCTCATGTTCAGCTCCACTATAATGTAAATCTGAAGTATGGCTTCCCAGGTCAGTTTTAGTTCTTCATCTGACCTTCCAAAGTACTTTGTCTCCGTGTTCCCACTTTCTCCAGGTCACCTGACTCTAGCATCAGTTTGTCTTCAGCCCGCACCCCCTTCTAGTCATTTGCCCCTCTCTCCTGTTGGCAGGACTCCTCTAAAGCCCTCAACTCCCAGAAAACTAGCCCAAGTACAGATCTGAAAATGGCCTCCCCAGAGAAACAGACACCTCAGACTCTGGTGCCAAGCATCTAAACTGGCCATGACTCATTTTGACTCTTCTGTGGCAGATTAGCTAATAGGAATGATGCTGAGATAGAAAATGAGGTGTGGGATTGGGGGATGATGGTAGCAGAGGGAATTCTGGGCCCTTCAGACATGCAGAAACCCTACAAGCTACCTCTGTGCAGAATTCATCAGGGACTCAGTTCAGTGTGCAGCTAGCTGTGGCTAGCAATTCAGGAACTTAAGTGTTCCTCTCTCCTTACTCTTTCCAGAGAAGACAAAAAAATATATAATTTACTTCAGGGATTCTACAAGTTTTCACTTATGTACTTTAAATCATCATCGGTGATTTATAATAGCCAATACTATGTGAAAGCTCTGTCCACCTACCTTCTTCGGCTGGCTGCCTGATCCCGACGCAGCTGAGAAATAAATATTTAAAGGAACTCAGTCTGCCCCTGTCTCTATAATCATCCTTAAGTATCCTAAATGACTTAAGGACCTAAGATATTCCATCAGTTTCTCTACACCCATGTGCTTGGTGGGAGTCTGCTTTACAGTCATGCTACAGCAAGAACCCACAATTCTGTCCCTCTCAGAGACTGAAAATAAAACTCTTGGCGACTAACTGGAACACTGAGAAGACAGAAGCAGGTGACATGTAGTTCTCCAGGTGTGTGAGCCAGCATACCTTTGTGCCCCCAAGGAAGGTGGCTTCCTCACTTGGACACCAGCCCTTCTCAGTAAGCTTGACTCAAAGAGGTGAGTCCGATTATCTGGAAAACATGAACCTCATATTAAAAGCACATTACTTTGAGATTCTCTTCACAGAAAGAAATCACTGTTCTCTAACTTTATATGCTTTGCTCATGTTCAGAGAAATAATTCTTCTGGACCATGAAGATGTGAAATCAGGGGCCTGCTTGAAGGAGAGCTGTGGTAGGGAGAGAGAATCAGAAGTTCTCCTAGTTCAATCTCCTGGCCTCTGTCCCTGTTATCATCCGGCCACCTCTAAATCCGTGCTCACTGGGATGGAGGAGGGTACCTCCGGATGTTCACTCATTAAGAAAACACTGCTACATGTCAGCCACGTCACCCTCAATCTGATCCCAGCAAGGATGTTTAAGATTTCTTCATTCCACTCAATTTCATGAAAGTGTACTGTGTTTCTATAAAAGTGATTGAGGCCCCGGAGAGGTGAGATGTCACAATCTGAATTGCAGGTGCCCCATCTAATGGGAAAAACATGGATGAAACAGATGATCACAGGAGAGTGAGAGTGATTGGTGTTTTAAGTTCTGTGTGGAACGAAAGCTTGACTTTACCTAGGCACAGGAAAAAAGAGAAAGAAGAGGAAAGAATATTTATGTTGCAGCTCAATAAGTTTAAAAAATGCTAAGAAATTTAAAAGGGGAAGAGTGACTCCTTGCAGAGTCAGAACACATTCTATCAGTCAGCTTCCGATACTGTAGTTGGTACCTGACCTAACCACCTTCAAAAGACAGCATGTTTATTTTGGCTCAGTTTTGGAGTCTCGAATCCAAGATTAGACAACTCATTGTTTTTAGGTCTCTGGTTATGGGGCAGGGCCTTTGTGTCTGGAACACATAGTACAGTAAGTCATTCATTTCATGGCCAGGAAGGAAAAGGAGAGAGAAAGAGATAGTATCCTACAGTCCCCTTCAAGGACACCTCCCACCCAGTGGCTTAGGGCCTTCCACTCAGCTCTACTTGTTAATGGCTCCAGCACTGTTATGGCTAGAACGTGAAATGCCCCAAAGACTCTCAGGCATTGGAACACTTGGTCCCCAGCTGGTGGCATGGTTGTCTGGGTTGTCAACCCCTGAGCTGGTGGGGCTTAGCTGGAAGAAGTAGGTCATTAGGAGAGGGCCCTCTGGTTTATGGCCTGGCTCTGCTTTCTGTCTTGTCTTGCTTCTAGTTCAAGATCCATGGAGATCTGGGCAAGCAGCCTCCTGCTGCTGCTGCCTCAGCCAACTGCTGTCCCCACCAGACCTCCTCTGCACTGTGATGAACTAAACCTTCAGACTGGGAGCCAAATAAACCCTCCCTCCCTCAAGGTGCTTCCTGTCAATTACCATAATAAGCAAAGTAACTAACACAACCACTTTCCAGTAGCACCAAGATAAGGACCAACCCTTTAGCACAGGGACCTGTGGGGTCTATTCAAGGTCCAAACCGCAGCATGCGTGCAATAGTAACTCCTGAAACCGCCAGTCCCAGGAGGTCCTTCACTACAACTACCATTTGCCAGAGCCTGTTGCACATGGACACCCCAATGCTGTCAGGTGGGTTTTCTTGCTCCTCCTTACAGGCTGCAGGTCAGCATTGGCACTCCATTTACATGCACGGTCCAGAGCTTCGTGCCTGACGCTTTACAGAGGCTGCTACAGGAAGTAGCAATGGAGTTGCCACCTACCAAAATGCTTGTCATTGTCTCCCAAGATGGAGCACAAGCCAGCAGCACTCAAACATCTCTCAAAGTGCACCAGGTGTATACTTTTGTCAGAGTTGATCTGTATAGACAACCAGGTGTTTAAATCTATGGATCAATAGATGGAAGGAAGGATAGATGGAAAGACAGGAGGGATCGAGGGAGGGAAGAAAGAGAAGAAAAAGAAAAGAAGGGAAAAGAGAGGAGAGAGGGAAGACTTGTATACACTGAAGTATAGTTTACATAAACTGAGATCTCTGTGTGCTCAGTACACACTCCAATCACCCTCAGGAGGTGTGTGGTTGACCCCATACCATGACAATAACATGTTCCAAGTTCCGTGGGTGCTCAAATCCACAGACAGTACTGGACCTTGTGTTAACACCTGTGCATACACACTTGTGATAAAGTTTAATTTATAAGAGGGCATGAGCTGCAATACTAATAAAATGGAATAATTACATCAATACACTGGACAATAAAAGATGCTTAAAGCTCACAAACCACTGACATCTGGAATTTTCCATTACTTGACAGCCATGTTTGACCTTAGGTAACAGAACCTATGGAAAGCAACACTACAAGTGAGGGGGTCTACATTTACACCTATGTGACAATGTCCTCAAACCAGACCTAGGAATCTCCTACCCTCCCAGAGAGCTCCCTCCCCCCTTCCAAGTGGGCCTTTCCTCCAGCTCTGTTTGCTTTATTACCATGCTTGCATTAGTCTATTAATTTTTTGGGTACTGGGGCTTGAACATAGGGCTGTGTGCATGCTACACAATCATTCTTCCACTGAGCTGTAGCCACATCCCCTCTTTATCTATTTTTAATAACATACAAACGGGACCATTCAGTTTGGTCTCATTTGTTTTTTTACCCTCTTTTTCAATGTCACATTTTTTAAACTCATCCACACCATTGAATGTGATCAGCAGTTGTCCTTTCTTTATCAAGTAGCATTTTACTATGTCTATAGACTACAATTTCATTTTCCTTCTCATGTGCCTGGACATTTGAATTGTGTCCAGTTTGAGGGATTTATGATGAGACAACTCTAAGCACTGTCACATGATTTCATTTCCCTGAGGTAAACACCCAGGAGTGACTGCTGAAACAAGAATGACATGGAGGCTCAGATTAGTAAGAAAGTGCTGACTGTCCAAGGGCCCTCTGCCATTTTGCAAACTCCGAAGCGATGCACACCATGTTGAAGTCTGTTTGACCCATGATGTTTTGTCCGCTTTGGTGCGCACAGTTTCTTTCTTTCAGCTCTTCCAGTGTATGTAAAGTATCTCACTGTGATCTAATTTGCAGTTTTCTTGAAACAAGGGATTATTAAGCACTTTCACACACACTTACTGGCCATCAGTATATTCTTTTTACATGAAGTCTCCTCAGTTCTCTTGCCTGATCTTATTGGCTTATGTCTTTATCATCATTGACTTGTAAGAACTCTTCACATCTTTTAATGCAAGGCCATTTTCAGATATTGTGTTGGGATTGCAAACATTTCATCCTGGCCCATGACTCTCATAACAAACATTTATAATTTTACTGAAGCTTAATTTATTATATTTTCTAGTTAGTGTGTCTTACATTTTCTATGCAGTGGTAAAGAAAGATGACATCATGAACTTTGCAGGTTTAATGGATGGAACTAGAAGATATTATTTTAAGTGAAGTAACACAGTCCCAGAAAAACAAACAATGAATGGTTTCCCTCATCTGTGGATGCTAGCACCAATTTCCTAGTTGTAAGTATTTCTTGTGCAGGGCTGCTTCAGCTTTTGTCTAAGAATTTGGGAGTGATACATATTGGAAAGAACAACAACAACAGAAAATATTGCATCAAAGAACTTACTGAAATGGTGAACTTCTGCTCAAAACAGTAAACTGCATCAATAATTTTGAGAGAGACTGAGAAAAAGATGAAAAACATGTTTGGCAGAATGCATGAGCTCTGGTAGGGTGGGGGGATAGGGAGGGGGTAATGGGTCTAGATTTGATTAGTAATGTAATCTTATATAAAATGCACAGAGCTTCAATAAAACATTGGTGAAAACTTTTTCCTGCGCCAAATTTAGAAAGAGATTCTCCTGAATTGACTGGAAGTTCCAGCTCTTCTGACTGGTTCTCCCATCTAGCTAGAATTAGTTTTTTTAAAAAAATAATTTTATTATTTTACAGTTTACAAAAGTTCTTGGGATGTTGTGACTAAAATTTAATCACCACAGAAAAAAGATTTAGAACTGATCAGTGAACCCACCAGTCCTCTCTTCTTTTGGGGGTGAGGACAGGAAGGGAACATATGTCCAAAATGAGAAAACAACTAGCTGGAGAAGGCAGGAGAGAGGGTGAGGCAGGAACTGAAGAATTAGCTTTTTATTATTGCGTAGAGGTTAAACTTTTCCCACACACATATCTTCATTTTCTAGCACTATTTTCTGAAAATCCTGCTTTTTCTAACAGTTTGCCTTCTTTGTCAAAAATTAAATTAACTGGGGCTTTGGAGAGAGTTTTGTGGGTAAGAGTATTTGCTATGCAAACATGGGTTCAAAATACCAGGTCCCACGTAAGAAGTACATGCACCTCCATGCAAAACTGCACATAACACCCCCTTATTCTATCTATCTGAAAATTAAAGTAACTCAGGCTTGGTGACCCAAGATTGTAATCCCAGCTACCCAGAAGGCTGAGGCAGGAGGATTGTAAAGTTTAAGACCTATCTGGTGTGAGTTCAAAACCAACCTGGACAATTTTGTGCCAGCCTGTTTCAAACAGAAAGAGGGCTCCAATCTAGCTTACTGATAAAGGGACTTACCTAGCTTGCACAAAACCCTGGTTTTGATTCCTAGTATTAAAAAAAAGAAAATTAACCCACTGTAACTACTTGGCTTTAAATCTAATATTTATATTCTGTTCCATGATTGTTTTGTCTCTCTGTCTTGATACTACAGTGTCTTTGTAACTATGGCTCTATAGTTCATATTAAAATAAGAAAACATATTTCTTCAACATACCGCTTACATTTCAAAATGGCTTGAGCTAATCTAAGTCCATTATATTACCAGAGTCATTTTACAGAATATTTTTATTTGTTCTTTGACAATTTCATTTGTGTGTATAATGCATCTTGATCATATACACCCCAAATCCCCCTTCCCACTCCCTCTGGAGTCCCCCAGGACTTCCTTCTCTCACCTGTACATCTTCTTTTATGGTGTTTGTAACTCAGTCCAGTTAATACTGCTTCATACACATGGGTTTGTGGCCATCCACAGAGCATGAGCAACCTGTCATCAGCCACACTCAAAAACATCTTATTCATAACTAAATTTTAGAATCTTCTCATTAAAGATTTAAAATCTTGAAGAAATGTTTAATAGAATGATAGAAGTTTGTAGAATGTTTACACCAAATTTTGTAAGGTGGTAGCACTAGGTCAGTGGTAGAGTATGTGCTTAATATATGAAAGGCCTTGTGTGGGTTCAATCCTCAGCAGCAAGAAACAAAAAAAGAAAGAAAATGAATAAAATATAGTACAGGAATTCTGACTTTTTCCCTATAAGATTATAGAAATTGGGGTTGCAGAGATGGCTCAGTAGTTAAGAGCACTGGTTGCTCATGTAGAGGATCCAGATTTGATTCCTAGCACCCACATGGCGACTAACAACTATCCCTAACTCCAGTTCCAGAGGATCAGACACCCTTTTCTGACTTCCCTGGGCAATGAACTACCTACATGAAGAGAATACACTCATATGCATACAAATAAATAAATAAAAATATCAAGTATTTCCTTTAGAAAATTATAGAAATTTTACACTCATGCACATAGAAATAAATAAAATATCAAGTATTTCCTTTAGAAAATTATAGAAATTTTACACTCATACAAATGAAAATATCAAATATTTTCTTTAAAAATTCTAGAAATTTTGCAAATTTACTTTGACTCTATGGAAAACTTGAACTGCTCAGACAGCATAACAACATGGAGTCTCATGACCAGCAAGCACAGGGCCTTCTGAACGTCTCTCTGCAGCACTGTGCACTGTGGTGTGGAGAGTCTAAACATTTTCACTGGCTCTATTCTCAGGGATCTCATAGCAAATATTACAACAAATATTTTAGCTTTTAGTTTCTAATCGTTCATTGTTGACATATCAAAATACAGTTAACTTTTACATTCTGTTCTTACATATTGTAGCTTTATAAGTTTTAGTACATTCATCATATTTGGTTAATTCTTCAGCATCTAATCTATAATCATGTCACTCATCTTTCTATTTGGTTACTTCTATTTCCAAACTTTAAGCTTTTGTCTGTTTATTGGGCATCTTGTTTATTTTTTTATTCCTGCTCTAGTTTGCTAAAAGTTTGTTTTTTACTCACTAAAAACATTTGTCTATGTGTTTTTGTTTTGTTTTGTTTTGTTTTTGGTCTTTTTGAGACAGGATCTCCCTGTAGCCCCTGCTGTCTTGGAACTTGCTATACCAGGCTGGCCTTGAACTCACAGAGATCCACCTGCTTCTGCCTCCCAAGTGCTGGGATTAAAGGTGTGCACCGGCATCCTGGCTTGTCTATGATAGATAGACAGATAGATAGATAGATAGATAGATAGATAGATAGATAGATAGATAGATAGATGATAGATAGATTAGATAGATAGATAGATAGATAGATAGATAGATAGATAGATAGATAGATGATAGATATTGAGCTCATCTTACAACGTTTCTTTTGTTCTAATATGAATTATCACACAGCTTAATGGTCAAATGTCGCACTCTCCTGTGCTGCAGTAGATGCAACTTGTCCCAGGGCCGGTCCCTTTGCTATGCTCCTGTTTCCTAAGGACTCCATACCCACAAGTACTTGTGACAATCACTGCTTGGTAGTTTCTTTGTCTTGCAGGATCTGTCAGGGCTGCATTGTTGAGGTTCCCCTGATCTGTCAATGTGCACTAGACAGTGCGCCCTCCTCCTGTGTTTCCTCAGATTGGGCAAGACAAGAATTATTTTATATTCTACAAATTCTAAGATGTACATTTTAACATCCCTCCAAGTGCCTTAAGGTCTTAAAGGTCTGGAGAAATTTTCTTCTAATATTATCTCAAAGGCTGTTATGCTATAAAATTGACAGCTACCTAATGGTGGTAAGGTATGGTATCAAATTAAATCACCTTATCTCTTGAAGTTTTATCTTTTCCTCTAAGCCTGTCACTTCTAATAGTTCTTTTGTGGTAGATGGTTAAAATATACTTACATGGGTACAGGTGTGTTTATTTATATTGATGTTGATATATCTATGTTTCAGCATTTATTTGGGGTTTAAATATCCCAAGGCAATTTCAATATGTTTCTGATAACAAAGGATTTATGTTTATTATAAAAATTTTTACATAGGTAAACAAAGATTACTGTAACTATATGTCTAAGTACTATTCTTTTTTTATCAATTTTCTTTTAATCTTCTTGACAAATATATGATTTGTGTGTGTACGCACATATGTTTGTGGGACCAAAGGAAAGGAGGCTGGAAGAACAGGAGGAAAGGAAGGAGAGACAGACATACATATGTGTACAGAGATGCACACATATGTGCACAGAGCAGATAGAATGATTGATCTATATTACAAGCTAAGACAGGGGAGTAAGAAGAAATGTATCATGTTCACAGGATTGTTCTGGAGCTACAGGCATCAAACCAGAAGAGCAAAGCAGGAGCTGGCATGGGGATGTGCCAACCCCTAAAGTGAAAGCAAATTCAGTCAGTAGGCATTGCTATGCAAAGTGCGTGGTAACAAAGGGTGGCTGGCAACTCAAGCCACTTTTTAAAATTAGTCAGACTTTGAAGTCGATGAGCAGTTCCACCTTACAAAGGGACAGACAAAGCCCCTGGATTATGTAGAGCTTTTTGTACATTAAATACACCTACAGCATGAAAGGATTCCTTAGGCCCATTGGTCCACCCCCCCCCAAGGCTGTGTCTGAGTTATGGGGACTTAGACCGTCTGCTCCAGAATCTGGGACTGTCAAATCGGACTCCCAGTTTCCTGAACTGGTACCTTGGCTAGATGGGGCTGTCCTATCCATTCCATCCATCAAGACTCTGGGCATCTGGGAGCTCAAATGTCTACTGCCAACCCAACATGCTGGGGGTGGTGGTGCATGCCTTTAATCCCAGCACTCGGGATCCAGAGGCAGGCAGATCCCTGTGAATTCGAGGCCAGCCTGGTCTACATAGTGAGCTCCAGGCCAGCTGGGACTAAAGGGAGAAAAGACCTCAAAAAGACCAAAAAAAAAAAAAAATGTGGAACATCCAATCAGCATGGCCTACCTTGTGTGAGGGAAGTGACCAACAATAAGATACAGTGTCCTCCAACACATCTCGAAAGCCCCACATAGGACCACTGATGTGATAGAAAGTTTGCACAGCAGATGGGATCTAAATCACCACTCATCCAGCATTAATGAAGGACCAAGACAGAAGGTGCTGAAGATAAACAAGGCAACCTAGTTCGATGAAAGAGTCCTAGTGCCATGTCCTCTCCCCTATCCAATGCTGATTCCTAATATGCTTTGGGATTAGCTTGAAGAAACAGGCAGTATACGTTATAAGGTGCAACTGGGCTTGGCAGACAACGAATTAGCACAAATAATATATTTAAAATAATTTTTCAGGTTTAGGAAAGTTGGTGCTTCCTTTCAGTTGTGAGGATCAACCAAACTGAGAGACTAGAACTCTAATTTAAAAGCAGGTATGTCTGATGAGTCACCCCAGGAGCCTTGTCCACATCATCCTCAGAAGGGAGAGGAACTTCTCCAGGAAGCCCTACAGGAGTAATTACACTAGGTGACCAGCCTCAAATATCACGGTGGCCTTGGGAGGACTCCTCAGATGGGGAAAATGATGCAAGTAGGAGGCAAAGCGAGTGCTTTAAAATAACACTTCTTGTTGCTACTACAGCTCTGGAGATACTTAAAAGAGCGAGGACACAGGGATAAAGGACAGTGTCCTTGAAGAGTGCTCAGCTCTTCTGTGACTTCTACTGCACTTGTTTCCTTTCACCTTTGGAAGTATGAAGTATACAAATCCATGGTCACCATAAGAACAATGAGGTCAGTTTTTCTAGAGAATTGGATCTTTCCATAGTATGAATTTGCAGACACATCTCTATAATTCTAGTATATTGATGAATCTCAATATACAGAATCTTAATTAATTGAAGATGCCACCCTTCAAGTTAATTTCCCACTTGTTACATGGCATCATGGGTTTATATCTCATTAATAAGTTTTTTCTAGAGAACAAAGTGTGCCATGAATGTTTCCCTATGCTAAAGGAAGGGTACAAAGCACAGCTAATCTTTATACAATTTGCACACCTTGAAGTGCTCAGTTCATTGCTGCAAATGAAAGTAAGATAGCTCTTGACTTTTTAAATATTTTTGTTTCCTCTATTTATATCTACTCATATTCAAAGGCCGTGTCCTCCATCTCACCGAGACATGGAACAATTGTAAAGTAATTCCACTACAGGCAGATTGCACTCACTCAAGCAAGTGCTTTCCAGCACTTCTGTATATATTCTATATATTTCTTGTGGCTTTGACCCAGTCTCAGCTGAGGATTCATAATCATCCCAAGGAACAACAATCCAGCCAAACAAGTTATTTTCCCAATATCTTATTATACAAAAAGGAGACACAAATTAAAACACGGCATCATTCAAAACCCAAATATTTAAAAAAATTTAAATACCATTAGCAAATATTTGAATCCTAATTTGTCTAGTATCATATTAACATGTCATCCAAACTGTTAGAACCAGAGAGGTAGGTCAGCCTTTATTTTACCCTGAGCATCTGTCCAACACAACAAGCTTAGAATCCTTAAGAGAAAAACAAAGCCCTTCCAGAAATGGACAAAATAGAACATAATCTAGAAGTTATTTCCCCCTCGAAGTCCTTTAAACAAAGATTAAAAGAAAGATGCCATAAAAATGTTTTTGACATTTCCCATTTTAAAATATAAACAGGCTGATGTATTTTTCATACTATAAAACAGATAAAAGAGAGAGTAATATTTTAAAGGGCGGAATACTTTGTGCTAATGTAAACAAAACAGAAGAGCTGTCCAGGAAGTCAGAAGTTATTATCCATGAGCAGGAGCATGTTCTTTTCATTAGAGAGACAAGCAGGTCCAATGCTTCAGCCATGTTTCGAGTACTCACTGCTGTCTCTGCACAGTGTTTAGACCCAGTGGTCTGCTGCAGGAGAGCTGGAGCCTGCACCCTTTAGAAGGAAGGGTGCTCTGCTGGGGTTTCAGCTGAGAAGGAAGATGTTTTTCTTCATGTCTTGCTTCCTGTGCTAGCAGCAAGACGTGTGTCCAGGCATTCATATACAAGGTTATAGACAGATATGGATGCACACAAAAGCACCCAGATAGATATGTCCAGGTATGCACACAGGTGCACACAGACACACCCACAGACATAGACACACATGCAAGCACACCCACAGTTCTGGACACACATGATATGCACAGGCTTGCAAACACAAGTGCACGCATAGGCACACAGACACATAGGTATGACTCCTGCTCTTTTCTCTCCTGTCCTTACTAATAAATCCTATTGTCAAATGTTCTGTATTACTCGTGATAGATGGTACCAACTCTAATTAACATTTCCAATTCCCTTTTACCATCATTTTTCTGTTTACCTATTTACAGAATGTATTTACAGTCTACATAAAATTTAGATCTAAAGGGCAGTGGGATGGCAAATAAGAACAAAGTATAATGACATAGATGTACAAAAATACCATAATGAACCCATTACTTTGCTAATGAAAAAAATTAATAAAATAAAGATTATTGAACAAAAACAGGTAGAACACTTTAGGTCCTTCATTTTCTATATTCATTTTCTTAACAAAATATAAAGTTATTGGAAAGAAGCCCATAAGCTGAGAGCCATATTCCTCCTGGAGAGTTATTGTGTATAAAGCAACTTAGAGAGTGTGACCTTTAGACACAGGAGGAGCCATCTGAGGTTCTGGTGATATAAAGGCCAAGAAGAGGAATTTCTATTTTATGACTTATTAGATGCCATTTTCTTTTATACACACAAATTATTTTAACTGAGTCTTTGGTGATCATAGGCATCTTTAGGATTAAGACGGAATCAATAAGTGGGACCTCATTGAGCTACAATGCTTGCATAGAAGAAAAGAAATAGTGAATGGAAGTGAAAAGTAAGCCCACTGAGTGGGAGAAAATCTTTACCAGATTCAAATCAGACAGAGGATTACTATCCAGAATATACAAAGAACTCAAAAACAAAGTAGCAAGAAAATAACCCAATAAAAAGATGGGCTACAGATATGAACCGAGAATTCTCAAATGAAGAAATAAAAATGAAAAAAAAAAGGATTAAGATGGAAATAAAGAAACAAGAGTTACTAAGAATATAACCTTTGTTACATTATGCTTCTCTATGTGTATATGGAATGTGAGAGAGAAGGAGAAAGAGAGAGAGAGAAACAGAGATAGAGACAGAGAGACTGTTATAGACAATAAATTCACTAACCATGTCTTTGGACAGTGACTGGGTTAAGACAACTCTTAGTTGTCCAAATTTGCAGGACCCAATTCTCCAGACTTAATGGTGAAATTCACTCTGAAGTTCTCTGAGGGAATTCCAAAGACGTTTTGGAATTCATCATTTTAAAGAGACCACCATAAGCAATTAGCAAATGGCAAGAGCCAGGATCCTAGAGACCTAGAGGAAGAAAGAGATAACAGGGATTTCTGCAGCTTTTTATCCCATCCAACCTGGGAGCTCAAAAATGTAATTCAATTTATCTTAATAACAAACTCTATCTTAGCTCTCTTCACAATAGCAAGGAACTGGAACCAACCCAAATGCCCCTCAACTGATGAGTGGATAGAGAAAATGTGGCACATCTACACAATGGAGTTCTATGCAGCAGTAAAGAAAGATGACATCATGAGCTTTGCAGGAAAATGGCTGGAGCTAGAAGACATCATGCTGAGTGAAGTAACACAGTCCCAGGGAAACAAACGATGAATGGTATCCCTCATCTGTGGATGCTAGTGCCAATTACCTAGTTGTAAGTATTTCTTGTGCATGGCCTCTTGAGCTTTTGTCCAAGCAGTTGGGAATGATGCATATTGGAAACAACAACAACAACAAAAACAACAACAACAGAAAGGACTGCATCAAATAACTGACTGAAACAGTGAACTTCTGCTCAAAACAGTCAACTTTCACATGGAGAATATCGAGAAAGACTGAGAAAGAGATGAAAAGCATGTTTGGCAGAATGCATGTGCTCTGGTGGGGTGGGGGGATAGGGTGGGGGACATGGGTCTAGATTTAATAATCTTGTTCAAAATACATATTAAAAATGGAATTCAATAAAAACCTCTATCTCAGCTTATCTGTGGAGAAACGAATGGAAGGCAGCCTGGTTTGACCAGATAGGTCCCACTGTGTACAAAGACCCTACTAAGGAGATGGGTTGAACCTCAGGTCTGCCATCTCCTGTTACGCATTTAAGCCATATCTTCAAGATAAACTGGGAGAATTTATACCCCAACATACTTAGAAAAGAAATAAACAAATGAGTTAAAAATTTGACTTGACATACTAGAACAGGAAAGGGCAAGGCACTTCAACTTTTGAGTAAGAAGGGTAAGCAGGAGCTGGTAAGCCGCTCAGGGATAAAGATGCTGTCACCTGAGTTCCATCCCTGGAGCCCACATGGTGGAAAAAGAGAACTCAAGGTAGCAGGCAAGCATATGGGGGCACACACACATAATTTTTTTTAATTTTTTAAAGCTCTCACTTTCCAAACTATCTAAATGAGTTCATCATAAGTCCCCAGAGGGAAGATAGGAATGAGAACCAGTGAAATTCCCCCAGGCTCCAAATGGAGATGGAAGCCTGAAGACAACCTTGGTTTCCAGATTCTTTTGGGTGAGGGATTTGAGGAGGTATCAGAGACAAAAGACACTTGGCTTTCCTGAAAAGGTCCCCTGGATTTCTAGAAAAGAAAATCTGGATGACAGGAGGCTGGTGACAGTCTGACTAGGGCAGTATGAAGAAGAGAAGGGTTACATTGGGTCTTCCTTTGTAGGACATACACCATATTCACTTAGAATTGTGTTCATTTGGGGTGGGTTGAGGACAAACAGATGAAGATTATGGGGGAGTACTAAAACCCTCCACCCCTCCATCCACCTTGCCGACATAGTCTCAGCCCCAGTCATTTGAATGGCAGGAACATACCCCTCTTGTTTAAGGATCAGGCACAGGTAGCATTCATGCTGCATGTCAGAGTCTGGGAGCAGGAAGCTGTAAAGTTGGGTTGACCAATCAAGAGTCCTCCTGGATTTATAGGTTTTCAGGTGGATCAATACCCAGCAATAGATAAATATCAAAGCTTCCTGTGGGCTGAGAAGGTGCTCTGTGGCTATGACTGTTTTTCTCTCTATAAGTAAGGAAGGTTTCTCCCTAGTGCCTGGTCCCTAGCCAGAGTGGCTTGGCCAGAGGCTTTGGGGGACAGGTATGCCAAAGCTGTATCTATCCAGAGCACTGGGCTCCCTAATGGCAAAGGGCAAGATAAAGTGGGTGCTAGTCAATGGAAAGCTTAGATCTTAAAACCTGACTGTGAGACCAGTTGCTGCTCCCCTACCCACCCACAAACACACTGACGCTGAGGATGGAGTTGGGGTACCTGATTGCCGGCCAAACTCTCCACCACTGATTTGCATCCGTAGGCTCTAGATTTTGCTCTTAAGTCATCTTACCAGACTGCTCCATCATCATCAATAACTGCTGGTGCTTTGGTTTATCGTTTGATATATTCTAAGCTTCCTCTTTCTGAAGGTCTCTATAAAAGAGATATTGTTTAAATTTACTGTTGCTGAGTAAGTGCTCTCTAGCTCCATCCAAAACACAGAGATCATGATCACTAGCAAGGATCCCTTGGTGCCTGACACAGGATTACATACAGGGACAAGAATTCGACCTTGCTGCCCCCTGTGCTCCCTAAATATAACCATCGTACAAATTCTTTTCTTGTGCAAGTGTAGGAATGTGTGATAAATGGGCTAGAGATACTGCTCCGTGGAAATAGTGCTGTCTAACGTACATGTAGGCTGGGGTTCAGTCCCCAGATCTACACAAACTAGCTGAGGTGGCCCATGCCTGTAACACCAGCACTCAGGAGGCAGACAAAGGAGGATCAAAAATTCAAGGTGGTTGTTGGCTACACAGGGAATTCAAAGCCAGCCTGGACTATGTGAGACTCTGGGCCACATGAGAATGTGTGATATCTACTTTCAAAGGCCTGGAAAAGTGGCTGTCCCGGAAATGATAAGCATACTGTCATTAAATCATCTCAAGTCAGTTGAATGTAACTGGGTGTGACTCTGTCCTCTGCAGTCTGCAACTACTGTCTTAAGGAAGCTATTAGACTTGAATCCTTCTTGAGCTCTCTGCTTAGAGCTTCTTATCGAAGAACAAAGAGAAGGTTGAACCTCTCATTAGAAACAAACTTATAATTCAGTGTTCTTGCATTTCCTCCAGTGCATTTGGTGCTAACAATGCATCAGAGGATTCAATAAGCCATCACTTTGGTGAAACAAAACCAAACAAAAACTTGGCCTTAGGAAATGGTAAGCCATCCCTCTGATCCTTCCGGCTGTGCTTTGTGCTGAGGTAATAAATCAGGCATAAATAATAATCACCAAAATTAAACGTGTGGATGCTGGAGAGCTCTTTGTCATTTCTCACTAACAACAGTAATTTGGTTAAGTAAATTCTATTGATACCAAATGCTCCTCACAGGCAGCTTTCCATTAGAAGGTCATGCATTCCATCTTTAAATGACACAGCATCTCAGTGATCTGTCCTCCCTCCGGGTCATATCTGGGAGAGTTACTCCTGTACACATTCCTTGCGACTTTCATCCATTATGCTTTTAAAAATTCTTGGACAGTTTTATATAAGCATATATGCATTTTAGTCCTTCTCACCCTCTATGACCCTGTATCAAACCCCCTTCCTGCTAAAAATTTTCCTCTTCTCAATAAATCCCCTTCTTACTTTCCTCTATGAGAGAGAGAGAGACAGAGACAGAGACAGAGAAAGAGAAAGAGACTCTCACTGAGTATAAATAAGGGTACCTGCAAGGTCGTTGGTGGGCGTTTATTTGGTGGAGCATGGGTCTTATCAGTGGCTACATCACTGAGAACAGTGACACTCTTCCCTACTGTTAACTCTCAACAGTCCCTCACAGAGGGGTGGAGCCTCCTGAGCTCTTCTGCCTTCCATGGCAAAGTGTTGGCAGATGCAGTCTTGTGCAGGACTCCTGTAGGTAACCACAGCTCTCTGAGTTCACAAATGCAATGGCTCTGTCATGTCCAGAAGACACTGTTCATAGATGTAGATGCTCTGTTTAGACTGAGCACTCCATAGTCATTTATTCTCTGCAGTTTTGACTAATTGTGAGTCCCTGGATTTACCATTATCTACGGCAAAAAGAAACTTCTCTGATGAGAGCTGAGAGCTGTATGAATCCTTTAGAATCACAAATGACTTCTTGCCGCAAACCATGAAAGCAAGAAGAACATGGAGCAAAGCATTTCCGGTGTTAAAGGACTATGGATGCCAACCCAGAATACTTTACCCAGCAAAAATGTCGATTACACTTGAAGGAGAGAGAAAAATCTTCCATGACATAAGCAAGATGATAGAATACATTTCCAGAAAACCAACTCTCCAGAAAATACTTGAAGCAATTCAAAGGGCAGAAGAGAAGAGCAACTATCCTCAAGCACCTAGGGAAAGAAACTAATAAAAACATAATCATTTCAGGCGCTGAAAGCAGAAGACTAAAGAAGTCAAAAATAGTATAGATAGCGTGAAAGGAAATGACACTCATCTCTCAATAACAACCTTTGATATTAATTGTATGAACTTCCCAATCAAAAGGCAATAGACTGGGAGAATGGATTAGGAAAAAATCCATCTATATGCTGTCTTAAAGAAACCCACCTCAATTTCAAAGACAGCCACCAACAAGTGAAGGGATGGAGAATATTTTTCCAAGAAATGGTACCACATAAAGAAAGCAGTGAGTTGTCGTAATTCTAGTATTCAATACTAAAATAGACTTTCAAATGCAGCATAAGAATAAAAGAAAGACCAAGAGGGCCACTACATCCTTATTAAATGAACAACTAACCACGAAGAGCTCACCATCATAAACATATATGCAAGCATTCCAACGCCAGTGCACCAATTTTTGTAAAGACAACTCTTCAGGTTTTCAAGGCTCAAATTAACCCAGCACAGTAATAGTAGGAGGGACTGTTATACTCCCCCACTTGGAGTCCTTTGAAGTACTAGATCCAACAGGACACATTAGTCAATACAAACATAAGATATCTTTTCTGCAAACTGACTTGTTATTTACAGTATTATCATTTTGAGTTTTTCCTCCAACTCTCAGCTCTACTAGGTATCCATCTATCCGAATCATTCTACGTGTCAATTACCAAACCAGAGATACCACTTCTAGAGTACCTTATATCAGTTTGCACCGAGCACAGGGATACATGTGCTTCCTGTCAATTAGGATTTGCAATGAGAAGTAGTATAAGCTGGAACCTATTCCAGGCAAAGGGACTAAAATGATTTATAGGACAAAAATGATTGTAACGATAATATGAATCCATTTTATTTCTTTGATTGCGAACACCCACAAGTGTTAGTAAAGTCTAGTTATACATATACCAGATATCGAGTTCCCTACGACCTGCATACTAGTACACTCACATAGTTTAGATTAAATACATACTACTCTAGACCTGTTAAATAATCGTGAATTGTGGTGAATAGCGAGGGATTGATACGTGAAGGAATGTAGTAATATAAAAAAACTTCTTGCCCAATCTGAGACTATGACTAAATTGACATGGATTATAGCTGGGGTTAATTGGAGCTTGAAGTCACACTAGGCAAAAAACGTATGGGACGATCTTCTATATAGAGCAGTCAACTAGAGAGGTGAATGTTCTATGAGCGTGCTCTGAGCAGGTTGCTCGGTTACAGCAAAAATAGAAAACAGATGAGAGCATAATGAATGATGATTGATGACAACAGAGATGCTTCAATAACGGTTTACTTGTTTTGCCATATGAAAAATCAAACTAACCTACATTAGAGACGCAGCAACAGAAGAATAACATAAAATCAGAAGTCAGGATAAAGTCAATGTTGAGACCCTCTTAGATTAATACTCGATAATTATCGCGAGAACTATAATACAACGTCTAACAATAAGTGTTAGGAGTCTTCTTAGAGAGAAATATAATATAGATAATCGTGACAGGACTCTAGCCCAGTTAAACTTAAACAGAAAAAAACAGAAAACTTCCAAATTACTTATATCATTTTTATGAATGGGGAATAACTCACAACAGACAACCGAAATAGATCCAGATCAGACTTTATATAGGAGCTACCAACTTTATATCTCTCTAACTTAAAATACCACTAGCAACATTCATATATTGAATGAATTATGTGTTGAGAGACCTGGCGAATCAGAAACACTTGACCAAAGAAAGATGATTCGCAAGGTATGAGAACGTCCCATTACTATGATAAAGTAACTAGAACGCCATAATTGAATGGTATGAATGATATAGCGAGCTTTCGCCTAACATTCAAATAATTAGCCTCGCCCTAACTGGTTTCAAACAGCGCAAAATTCTCATAAAAATTATGCTTCTATAAAGTAAACGTACACAATCCATGTAGCGGTTCAGTCCACTATTCAAACTTGATTATATTTAAAGATTAGATTTAACATATTGCGAGACGAGAGATTCTGCCTCCGATTGTTCCTTTTCTCCAACCTTTAATATGAACCTAGCTAGGCACATTACTTATGATCTAACTAAGTCTCAGCAAGGCGATTCGCATCAAAGAAAAGGTAGAACTATATTTAGATCCTTCTAATCTCTCCTATATCGATATCACAGTAAATTCCCAAAGTTGTCTAACACATGGCATATGTAGAATACGACTAATATACAGACACTACTCATTCCTAAGATAGGACTCATTCTCATTTAGTAAACAATTGTGTGGCGTATTCATAATACCAGAAGTATTTCAGGGATTGGTTCCTACAGGAAGTTCGGATATTTTCTGAACAGACAAACATATATTCAACTGATCTATCAATACATTATCGGACTTTAGTGAAAATCGACATACGAAAGATCCACCTTACAGTCTATCTCCACATGATCGTGCGTCCTTCTTGAGAAAAACATTGTCATACGAGATCAAACTAATCCCATCATTTGTTGTACTTGAGGAGTGCGCTAGGAAAGTGAAATACTCGTGGATTTGAGGGATCATTCCTTAATGTGATCAAAGCCATATAAATGATCACCACATAGCCCCTAATTCACTAAAACACCTGGGGAAAAATGACAGCGGCATTTGCACTTCTTAATATGGTATACTATTAGCGCTAGGAGGCTTCCCTTCCGCTATTCAGCGTCTTTCCCGCTAAAGAAATCTCAGTTCTTGAAGACCCTTGCATAGGGCAATATAGCCGTACAAAAGGCAAAATTAGGAGCGATTTCTAACAAGATCAAGAGCGCTAACGTATACTCTCACTCACCTTCTTAGCGAGATGTTTATATTTGTCTATTACTTAAATGGTGCTATCACGCATTACCAACAATGTAACTCCAGTAAGGTGTTCAGACGTCAGATAAGTGTCAGGACATGGTCGTAAAACTAAACTACAAAAATAGATAAATGCCATATATTTACTACGCACCAACAATAAGCAATTGAGGAAGGACTACAAGGATACCTTACCTTCCCACTTAAAATAGCTCAAAAACAACTAAAATAACAACAACAAACTTATGCCAAGCTCATGTACAACCAAGACATCTCTAACAGACTCATTAAACCTTATCTACCTCTGAGAAGAAATAGATTGACAATGACATCAGAAGATGGACAAACTCCCATGCTCATGATTGGGAAAAATAATATAGAAGCTCAAAAAATAGTGTCCCATTTTTTGAGTGAAACTAAATGAGCATGATCTATGTGGTCAACGATTCTAACGATGAGTCCTCCAAACAATCAACTCATGAGCACAATTCCCGCCCACAAAGAGCTTCTTAAGAGCTTTTGTAAAAATAGCCTAAGATGTATCCGGATTTGCGAAACAGAGAGACCACCGGAATATCCACGAGCAGGCCCTGAGCGAAAAAGCAGCATCTTACAGGCATGTTCTTCTATAACCTTAGAATTTAAAACTATACCTCAAAGGCTAGTAAGAATGATGATAACACACAGCGTTGTACTCTCGGCAAGTGAAATAAAACAGATTCAATTGACCAGCTGTGAGAGTAAAAAATGAGTTGCACCAAACACTAGCACCAGCTGACTACTCAATCCCACTATAACAAGCCTCGACCCTCACACATATTACGGATCCATGGCTAGGCCAGATAAGCACACTTAATGTGATAAAGACAGCTCTTCTTTAATACAACAGTGACTAGTTCTGGTCCTTGGCAATCACTTCTCGATGTCTCACGCTAGCTTCGCATGCTGAGAGAGTAATCAGCTTATAACCCTTACCTCTGCATCAGCTGTACAAAGTAAAAGCGATATCGGAGAACTGGATTTAATCTTGAAAGGACACCGGATATAACATTCGAGTGACAACGGCAACAAGAACGGGCTTGTGAGTAAAGTAAGAAAGGTCATTAGAGTTGAGCGCATACATACATGAGACATACTTAAAAGAAAATTGATCATACCTGTACTATAATATAAAAAACAGCTGTCACCGATAGACTGCTTTTTTACAAAGCATAGTAAAATGTAATGAATAGCGCAAGATGCAGAATCAATGTGACACAGATAGGGATCGCAATCTCCAAGTCATGTCATGTAGACTCATGAGCTTCCTCTGATCAAGCACATCAAAATGCACAACAATAGAGGGAATCGTAATGTGGCTCAAAACCACTGAGTGTGAAAGTATTAAAGTTGGAGAAGCAGCATACTCGATCCAAAGCTATTCAATTAATCTCAAAGATAATGCCAATGCTTCATGTTAGAATGAAGGAAAGAAAAGCAAATCTTAGCTAGTAATATTAAAAAGATAAGTTGATACTCATAACGAAAGCATGATTAAGGAGTCTCGTGTGTTCAGGATGGATGAGCTTAGAGATGGCTGAGAAGCATCTGTAAAAAATGAGTTCATCGTGCACCTTAAAAGTGAGTTAGACGGGAACTGCCCAGACTATTTAAGGCAGCACAACTCTAAGATATTCTACAATTTCACTTTCCGATGGTACGGCCATGATCAAGATTGAACAAATTGGATACCATAAGTGCTGGAGTGAGTGCGGAATTAGGGGATTAACAATCTACTCACTATTTGCTTGGAGGCGAATAGTAAAACTGAGCTACTAGCCGGCACATAAGATGGAATGCAGTGGTGGAGTCAGAGAGCCCATTGTGATAGCTACTCACACATGTGATGTCTATAGACATTTGATTCTCTCCATCATATTTTGCCATCCCTAGTATATGTTACACCCACAAATCATTCGTAAACTGGTCTATTGAGCAGTCATCATCTTGGCCAGAATGCATATTTAGTAGCACCTAGAAGTATTGTCCTAACGTCGCTGTAGGTCAAATATGCAAGAACACGTGAATTACTGAGGAAACCAGACCCATAATGTGCCTTTCCTTCACATTCTACAACATGAGGATGAAGTAAGATTCAAACAACTATGCGTGTACATGTTGCTATCTATATCGGAGTTACTAAATGCAGAACAGCCTAACAGAGGAGCTATGAATAAGTAAATGAGTCACATTTGCAGTCAATTAAACATTTGTGATAGAGCTAGAGATATTTAGTACAGTATCGAGCTGGACTAGTAACAGTCGCAAACATAACAGATAACAATTCAAACATCAGACATGGGTGAACTCTTCAATGATGTGAATTCGTTACGCGATCAATTAACGCCTAGATTCATTATTACGTATGACTAGTCGATGTATAGGGATTCATAAGGTCCTAATAGAACAAGAGAAAAAGACTATGCATTATAGAAACCAGAGTACTCGAAATGATGATATCTGGCGCCAGGAGGTTCTCAAGAATAGGGGTGCCGAGAGCGCGGCCAGAGGGGAATGGGTCTCATTCTATTATGTATATTTAATTTAAAATTTATAGATTATTACCTCATAGATATTTAGTATATACACAATAGCTTCTGAGGCGATTAACATAATTAGAATAGTTTCTTCGATGAATACTCTCTTGCTGTTTAGCAGTTACTATAGCTTGCTATACATCTGCTAGTTATCTGTAGTGGTGGTTATAACAGTTAATCCTAATTGATTTAACGTTGCTTCCATATATTCAAAGCCATTCTATTGTGTGAGAGCACTGATCCAAAGAGAGAGGAAATCCTAAGCAAACTTTTTGAAGATACTGTATCAGATGCTTTGATTACATTCTCTGCCTATTACCAACTAGATGAAGGCATTGTAATCCTTAAAGACACTCGACTCTTCCTAACGCCTCACTGGCATCATTATCAACTAAAATCATAAATAAAACAAACGGAAAATACAGGATTTAGTTTTTACGAAATGCTTATTTTTATGTCGAGAGAACACTTTCAAGGTCTTCAAAAAGTGTTAATAAGACTAACCTATTCTGAATATCGCAGTTTTGTATTAATTTCCCACAGGTCCATATAGTACACAAATTCAAAAGGCATAGAGCAAGAGTATACAGCGTGCCATAAATGAAGAATATACATCTCTGATTTGATAATACGCAGCTAAGCTAATTATAGACCTATCTTATCTAACAACCAAAAAGTAAAAACATAATCCTCAGATCAGCCTACAACATAGGTATTCTTAAAAAAATTACGTACTTGAGAGGGACCGTAGGTGTAACATCGTTTTACTAGTGCAGTCCTAACGAACTTGTACCTTCTAGGTGCAGCACAGTTTCAATATGAAACCTCCTTACCTGCTTTTTCACAGAACAAAGAAAAAACAGGTAATAAACAAATCTCCACATCCTAATATGATAGTCATTTGTATATGCTAGTATTTATTTTAAAACCTGATAAAACTGCTTTTTTCAATTGACTAATATACATAGGGACTGTAAAAAAGGAATTATTCCCTACTCCAGAATAGCAAATAATAATACACTAACTTTTCAAGCTATATGTAGCAAAACTATAATTAATACAAGAGAGCACTGAAAGCAGATCGGATTTCCCAAGGGAGATGCTTGAGCCGGGGACCCAGCCCCCCTGACCCCTAAAAAAGGTTAGGCTTATTGCCTTAAACTGGATATCTGCAAGAAACCGAGGTGGTAAGGTCCTGCCCTGCTGTCAATGAACTAATGTAAACCATGTGATGGATTGTATCCGAGATCTTCATGTAGCAATTGTACAGTTGGCCTCTGGAAACAGGAGAGTGTTACACAAAGGCACTAAAATCAATAAGAATAGTGTTGTCTTCTCTTGAGTCAAGCAAATCTCCCACCAACATCAGCTACAGCACCCGAACTGCTTGGTTGATCTGTGCAGCATGGCAGACATATGCTGTATAATCCAAATTTATTTATTAGCTCTCTCCTTGGACAAATAACTAGAGGATGTTGGCACATAGCTTATACCTCTAGTCGATTAGAGAGATATTATCCAAGTAAGGCATTGTCATCTCTCTCAGGGGGAAAAAGAAAGTACATTCAGGGAATTACACACACATCCAGACTATTTGTCTATAGCAAATCCTAGTAACCATACATAACTACTATGCAATTTTGAATGACATATATATCTACCGCTTGTGCGTCATTAGTAGGAATTGGAACCTTCCGCTGGGCAATCGGGTCACCCATGACAGAAACACACAGAACTGGGATAGAAGTCCAGACGAATCTCAGACAAAGTGGACTGTTTTGGCTTTCCTGTCACCTGTGCCCCATTCTCAACCAAGGAACAATCTGTCGGAAGAGGGGGTAGGTAGATAATTTGTAAGGAGCGGGATTGGGGTGAATGCGTTAAAACTATGGTACATATAGTCTGGACACTTTATTTGATCACTTGATTGAACATTCAAGCGCCCACCAGCTAGATGGTGGGAACTTGGGCGGCTCTGTTGGCGGGACACAAGGCTTGCAATGTGGTTCTTATATGCAGAGATTTGTTGCTGGGAAAAATAAAATGGAGCTAGATACTGAATTTGAACTACTGGGATATAAAATGCTAGTTGTTTTATTCATAGTTAGTATTGGTTTGGGCTTCTATATTTTTCTTAATATACAACAATCTCATTTATAGACTTTCTTTTACTTGTAGGACAATTTAAAAGAATTAAGCTTAATTTTTACTTACAAATAATAGAATCATTAGTCCAGTCAAAAGCGTAAAGAGCAAAGTGTTTTGTTGGGTAAAATTTTATTTAGGCAGGTTCAACTCTGCCCAAAGCTTTAACCACAAGTATAGGATATTTCAATGGCTTAGTGAATTGTTTAAATTAATTAAATTTAGGTGTAGGTTTTGTTGGAAATGGTAATACAATTGAACCAACGCGAATATAAAATGTTAATTGGTCTTATTTTAATTTGTAGGGTTTAAGGTATACAAATGGCCTATATATATTTTTCTGAATAACACAATATCACATTATAACACACTTTCTTTACTTGTAGGACAAGTTAAGAAACTAAGCTTAAATTTCTCTTCCAAATAAGTAGCATCAGTCAATAGAAACAGTTTGGGTAATTTAAATGAAACTTATGCCTTTGGCTCCTGCTTATGGGTATGTGTAATACAACTTAAGGCACTATAGGTCAAACAAAACCTAAAAAAAAAAAAGAGGGAGGGGGGAGGGGGGGTTACTATCCTTTCTGGGATACAAATGGAAAACTCTGTGTTTCAATCCTATTGATAAATTTTCAATTTTTCTGATCTTGAAATAAGAATGGGAGAGAGATTTTATGTTCCCACGGTAAAGTACAATCTAAATGCCTGAAAACATACAACTTATGGCTGTGCAGAATGAACTGGGAAATGTCAGCAGAGAGTTGACCCATTGAACACTAAGGAATGAGGAACATCAGATGCCTGAGAACGGACACTGAGCATCTCTCTGAATAATATTGAGGGTTGACAGTTTATAATGGCCTAATCAGATCTGAGAAACCTTCCTACCTCCCCCTTTTTTTCTTTTTGTTTTTGAAAAGAAGAAAACAGGATGCGCAATGAAACCACTCCAAACTGTAAACTAGAGCCAATTGTTAACAGTGGTAATTTCCTATAAAAGGCACAACGTATTAACTGATTGATAGGCATAGGAACTGTGAAAGGATATTTCTATCTAGAGCCAAATTCAATAGTAAAGTGTTTATAAGTTGTGTAATTAAGCAAAATATATTCTACAGGAAAGCTCTGACATCAGCAATAATTATTCTGCCTGGAGATGTTGGCTAGGGGATCAAACCCGCCCCCAAATTATAAAGGCCTTTTGCCTATAAATGGGATATATGCAAGGAGAAAGGCAGTAAGTCCCTGTTGTCGAAGACCTGGTGTGAGCAGAAATGTTATAGACGTCACTGCTAGCGTACAACTGGCCTCGAAATGCTAGAGAGCGTTACCAAAGGCCACTACAGCAATACCGCAAAATATTGGTCTCCCTGAGACAAACAAGACTCCTCCGAAAATATCAGCTACACCTCAACAGCCTGGAGATACTGTGCAACAGTGGCAGCCAAGTGTCTATATTATATCCCAAAACTATTTGGCTATTAGCTCTCTCCTTGGAGGAATAACTCACAGCTGATGCCACAAGCTTATGTCCTCTAGTGTGTTAGGTGATGTTATAAGCCACAATACAGAACCTGTCACCCTTTATAGAGAACACCACAGTTTGTGGATTAGCATACCATCCAGCATTCTGTGTCTATGCTCACAGCTTAGCTTGCCATAATAATTGGTACTGCTTAAATGCCTGTAATCAATAGCTGTGCTTTGTTAGTATGACTAAAAAAGGGTATCACTGTGAAAGCTGTCATATCCGTGATAGGGAAACAAACTGAACAACTGGAGTCCAAGCAAAACAAATTAGAACTAGCTGTTTTGCTTCTCACGATTTGTGCCCCTTTTCCAAAGCCTAGGGAACAACTGCGGAAGAGGAGGCGTGGGAGATTGTAAGGGCTGTGGAGAAATAGGGGTGAATCATGAGACTATAGGAATATAGTCTGGACACCTGATTGACCAACATGCCTGTGCATACAAGCTTCTCCAACTGGACTATGGGAACCTTGGGTTGTTCAAAATTTGGACATAGATACTTGCAAAATGCACCAATTACTTAATTGTATGACATACTGAGTAACGTCATTCTTATCTGCAAACAACTGTGTCATTGTATTGTAGAATCCCTTAAAAATAAAAAAAATTAAAAAAAAATTTCAAAGGATGGTTTGAGACTACATCCATTTAGAAAAATAATAGCAACAGGATCTCCCCCTAGGGTTTTTAACCTGCCCAGCTATGGGTTCTTGGTCAGGTTTACAGTGACAAGCAGGAGCTCCCTCTTATGAAGCAGTTCTTAAATCCAATCAGAAAATGTTTGGTTGCCCCCACGGCATTCATGCCACTATGGTGGCAATACGCATGTCCTGCCCGGCCGATCGTTATTGTTCACGGGGTTCACAGTAAGACTGTTGAGGATTTCTCTCCCTGAGCCACCTAGGTTGCACCTTCTGCACTATGAAGGCTAGCCAGCAGAGAAGCTTTCCAGTCAGTAACAGCTTGATTTTTCCATGTCCTGTGACCAAAGTGTATGGTGCCTTCATCAATAGAGGTTCACTACCAAGTGCTGGGGGCAGCCAAGAGCATTGACAGCAGCCCATGTTGTTTTGTGGGGTCTCCAGGACCCCCTAACTAACAGCTAGAAGTGAAATTTCCATATCCGGTATTGGGCTTTTTGTTTAGTAACCTAAGGCAACCTTGAAGAGCATTATCATTCATGTAGGGTACCTCTACCCAAATTCTTTTTAAATTATTTCATTTTTTGTAAGCTTATAAAATGGCTTTCCATATGGCACTTTCAAGCATCCTTCCTGTTACTTATCCTTCCCTCCATCCCTCCTTTGCCCTACCCTCCCATCTCACTTCCCACTGAAACGCCCCTCCATCATCCACTCTGCCCCTTCACACTGTGTTCTCCCTGTTCCCCTGCTTTAGATCCCCGAGGCCCCTTTCTAGCATCCTAGTTCTACAGGTACTCCATGCTAAACATGCAGATCTAGAGCCTGCAAGCTGGGTCCTCATCATTTTCTGACATCAGCACCCCTATGAGATGCAGTGCCTGTGCAAGATCAAAGCCAGCTGGTTGCTACAGACAGGGGGGACAGTGCTGGCTGTCACTCCCTTTCTAGCACCAGTGTCTTCGTTGAGCAATGGTGTCCCGTCATTTCTTCTGTCCCTGGGTTCCTCACCAACTGTGTTCAGGAAGGACTTAGAGCCCTGTACCATGACATGGTCCCTAATCAACAACCAGAAATGAAGACTAGGTGAAGATTAGAGCTCCGTCTCCATTGAGTGTGGCTCTGGACACCCCACAGGATCCTGCTCAGTTTGCAACTGCTCCCAGCCACTGCCTTCCTGTTCCATCAGACAGGGAAGTCCATCCAAAGGCAAAGGAGTCTCTGGTTGTGTCAAACCTAAGGCATTTGATCCCCACTGCACATGACAGCATTCATAAAATTCACCTTCCTTCATCCTCCTGGAAAAAGCAATGCTAGATCTGGAGGTAGTGGTGCCACCACTGGGTGTCTCTCCCCAGGCACACAGCAGGTTAGCAGGGGAGTGAGAACTGAAGCAGAGGCAGCAGACCAGCCTGCTGCTGGAATGCCTCTCCCATCAACTGGAGCATACTTGGAGAAACCCATTCTAGAGAACTCTCCTCACAGGACACATGGGATCTGCCATGCCACAGGCTGATCTGTATACCATACTATCCCAAGAAAGGCTGGGTGATACAGAGACCCCTGGTCCCAGCTGAGGACCATCTCCCTCTACCCTTGCCCACTGCACATGTGCACTTGGCCTCTGGATATGGCTACCTGGGGCTACAGAATGGGACCTCAAGATGCTGGCAAGGGTGTGGAGAAAGGGGAACAGTCATTCACTGGTGGGAATGCAGACTGGTGCAGCCACTATGGAAGACAGTGTGGGGAACTCTCAAAAACTAAAAATGAACCTACCATACAACCCAGTTATACCATTCCCTGGCATATGCCCAAAGGACTTATCATACTGTAAAGATACTTATACATCCATGTTTGTGATTTCTTCACAATAGCAAAGAAATGAAAACAACCTAAATGCCCCACAACTGATGAATAGATAGTGAAGAAACAAACTCAAGCCAGAATCTGTGCAAAGAATTTTGAGGAAAAACTACAAGCATGGAAATGGAAGAGGTTTGTGGTGGGCATTCCATCTGGGCCTACAAACAGCTGTGCACACAAGCCTGCATCACGTGGGAACTGAGGAGCTGGGAAGGGTGAGCACTGCACACAGGAGGGAGCCCTGCCTGGCACAGCCACCCCATCAGAGCTCTGAAGAGTCCTGGGCCACAGTAGGTGGCCCTGATGCCCAGCAGTGACCTGCCACATGCTTGGCTCACCCATTTCCTGAAACTGTTGGTAGTGGTTGAGGCCAGATTAGATTGCTGGCATGCTTTGTAATCTTGAATTCAAGTTCATTAGCTCCTGATGTCACAGCAGCTCTGTGGCTTGACCTTAATCAGAACGAAGAGGCAGGAGCAGGGCAGCCGGCCCACAGAGGCTTCGCCCACAGCCAGGTCTATAATTGTAGCTTCCTAGGTTTGGGGGCCACCAAGAGCCCAATGGCAGAGACTGAAGGTTACTGGGTCCCTAAAATGGTGAGCATCTGTGGAAATCCCAGGATCCTCCGGGGCAGGGATGAGCACAATAAAGGCCAAACTTTGTTTCTGCCACACAGGCGTCTCTGATCCGTGGCTCAGCACTGGCAAGTCCAGCCGTTGGTTTCATTCATTTTGCCCTCCATCGCTTTAGCAGAGACAAGAACATAAACTCTGAAGTCAGACAGATGAGCTCTGTGCCCCTCTCTTCTGTGTGCATTTTGAGTAAGTTGCACAATCATGTAACGCAGGGCATTTTTTTGTTAAGGATTAAATGAGTCCTGACATGTTCCAGCACTAAACAGTGGTTCACAAGAATGCTCAGTAAATGTCACCCGTATCTGTTCCATTCTTACTGACACCACTAGTGGCACAATCATCACCCTTTGGCAGGCAGCATTCCAGGAAGAAGAGATGTAACAAGGACCACTCCCATGACTTACCCTGGAGGACTTCCTATGTAGCATGGGGACTCTCAGACTTCTGAGAGTGTGGCTGGCATTCAGTAGGGATGTGCTGGCAGTCAAAGGGACAAGCTTAAACAGCATAGAGATAAGTGTCAATCCTCCTGGGTTTGTCGGAGTATGTGGGGGGAGTAAATCTCACATCAAGAGGAGAGATGGCTCAGTGGTTAAGAGCACCGACTGCTCTTGCAGAGGACCTAGGTTCAATTCCCAGCACCCACATGGCAGTTAAGAACTGTCTTTAACTCCAGTTCCAGGGGAATCTGAGACCCTCTTCTGACTTCCACAGCATTGCACAACATGGGTGCACCAACCTACATGCAGAAACTATATTCATACACATAAAAAATAAATAAATAAATTTTTTTTAAAAAAGAAAAGAAAAGAAAGGCTTTTAAAACAGTCTGAACTTGGAAAACTGGAGTTGAGTGTGTGTGTCCTTTCCCAGCCAAACCCAGCTGTGCCCAGATACTAGAGCAGTCCACGGTCCCCTCTTTGGTACACCCATGTTACCTCCTCTTCCCACCCTCTTTTCTTTCATCCTCCATGAACCACTTCAGTACAAAATGGTGACTCTGGCTGAATTGTACAAGGATTTCTGTCCTTTAGAGTTTTATCTAATAAGTAACAAGAAAATATATGTTTTTTTTCATAGAGAAAATTCAAAAAGTCCACAAACATAAAGGCACAGTGTAGCCTTTATGTTTGGCTGTATGTTG
The DNA here is from genome assembly GCA_009823505.1 of Rhizomys pruinosus. Classification (NCBI taxonomy): domain Eukaryota; kingdom Metazoa; phylum Chordata; class Mammalia; order Rodentia; family Spalacidae; genus Rhizomys; species Rhizomys pruinosus. The sequence goes on along the minus strand of VZQC01007176.1, from coordinate 89,691 downwards.
GTCTGTAGATAAAGAGCTGTGTTGTCGTCTCACTTGGCTTGAAAGCAGGTGTCCCAGATCATACATGGTGGTCCAAGAGGTCCTTTTCCAGATTATAAACAGTTCTGCTGTGCCAAGAATCTGAGCTGCCCCGGTGTGCTTGGGGCTGTCTCTTGGCTTCTGAGACAGAGCAGAGTGGCTCCGAGGGACGGGAAGCAGCTCAGAGCCCCCAGCCCTTCCGGTTCACAGGTGGACTCTGCGCTTTACTCAGTGGCTCCATCTGAGCCCTGGAACTGGACATTGGACTCTACTGCACAAGGTGGATGCTCTGGGGTAAAATAAGAGGAACACCAAGCACTTAAAGCATTGGGATTCCCTGAGAGACAAGTGTGAGACAATCTTCTACCTGGACAGCACACTGCAGGCACAGGGTATGTGTCATGGGAAACTGAACACTCTACTGTAAAGGTCTATTCATTTTCAATATTTTGTCCCTCTCTAAAGCATTCATTTCAGGGATGATGGCTCAGCTTTGGTAGCATGACAACAACTACCACAGTATGCAGGCTTTCAACATGAGCAACACAGTAGTATTGATGCTGCAACTTATAGAGTCATTCACACCATGTTACTTGTGTCTTTCATTAGAGTAACTGACTCCTTGGGATCCTGGTAAGGCGACAAAGCAGATAAAGCAAAATGACCTCCATCCATCCCATTCTCTCCATCCACCCCATCCTCTCCATCCACCCCATCCCCTCCATCCATCCCATCCCCTCCATTTATCCCATCCCCTCCATCCATCCCATTCCCTCCATCTACCCCATCCCCTCCATCCACCCCATCCCCTCCATCCATCCCATCCCCTCCATCCACCCCATCCCCTCCATCCACCCCATCCCCTCCATCCACCCCATCCCCTCCATCCACCCCCATCCCTCCATCCCACCGCCCTCGCCTCTCATCCATGCCACCCCATTATCCCTCCATCCGTCCATCCGCATCTTTCCTCCATCTACCCATCCCCTCCTCACTCCCCTCATCCTCCATCCATCCCATCCCTCCATCCATCCCCATCCCCTCTCCATCCACCCCATCCCCTCCATCCATATCCCATCCTCTCCATCCATCCCATCTTCCTCCATCCATCCCATCCCTTCCATCCTACCCACAATCCCCTCCTCATCCCCTCCATCCCATCCCATCCCCACCATTTCCATCCCCATCCCTCCATCCATCCATTCCCCTCGCTCCATCCCATTCCCTCCATCCACCCCATCCCCTCCATCCATCCCATCCATCCCTCCAATCCATCCATCCATCGTCCATCCATCGCCATATCCCCTCCATCTATCCCATCCCCTCCATGCATCCCATCCTCTCCTCTCCATCCCATCCTCTCCATCCATCCCATCCCCTCCTCATCCATCCCATCTCTCTCCATCTCATTCCATCCGCTCCACCCATCCATCCTCAGTCCATCTATCCCATCCCTCCTCCATCCATGCCATCCCCTATCAATCCCCATTCTATCCACTCCCTCCCATCCCCCATCTATCCCATCCCTTCCATCCATCCCATCCTCTCCATCCATCCCCCACCATCCATCCTCCTCCCATCCATCCATCCTCTCAATCCATCCATCCTCTCCTCTTCCATTCCATTTCTCTCCTCCATCCATCCCCTCCATCCCATCCCATCCTCTCCATCCATCCCATCCCCCATCCACCCCACCCGATGCCTCTCCATCATCACCATCCCCTCTATCCATGCCATCCCCCATCACTCCCATTCTATCCATCCATCCCATCCCCTCCATCTATCCCCATCCCTTCCATCGCATCCCATCCTCGGTCATCCATCCCATCCCCATCAAGCCTCATCCATCCTCTTCATCATTCCCATGCTTCTCCTCTCCATCCCACCTCTCCATCCACGCCCATCCCCGCATCCATCCATCCTCTCCATCCATCCCATCCCTTCTCCATCCACCCATCCACCGTACATCCATCACATCCCCCATCATCCCATTCCCCCCATCCAATCCCCATCCTCCCTCTCTCATCCCATCCTCTCCATCCATCCCATCCCCTCCATCCACCCCATCCCCTCCATCCATCCCATCCCCTCCATCCATCCCAACCCCTCCATCTATCCCATCCCCTCCATCCATGCCATCCCCCATCCATCCCATCCCCTCCATCCATCCCATCCTCTCCTCTCCATCCCATTCCCTCCATCCATCCCATCCTCTCCATCCACCCCATCCCCTCCATCCATTCCATCCTCTCCATCCATCCCATCCTCTCTATCCATCCCATCCCCTCTATCCACCCTATCCCCTCCATCTATCCCATCCCTTCCATCCATGCCATCCACCATCTATCCCATCCCCTCCATCCATCCCATCCCCCATCCACCCCATCCCCTCCATCCATCCCATCCCCTCCATCTATCCCATCCCCTCCATCCATCCCATCCCCTCCATCCATCCCATCCCACCATCCATCCCATCCTCTCCATCCATCCCATCCCCTACATCCATCCCATCCCCTCCATCCATCACATCCCCTACATCCATCCCATCCCCCATCCATCCCATCCTCTCCGTCCATCCCAGCACCACCATTTGAGCTTCTTGTCCATCCACCTCTGCAGAGTGCTATTTGTAGCCCTTTTCATTATTCACTCCTTGCTTGTGAAGAGGAACAAGTTCAGCAAGACTAAAGCAGGAGGAAGGGGTTCTGAAGCACATTCAGGGTCAGATATACATCCAGAAAGTGAGTCAGCAGGGAACACACAGTGACTGTAGAGACACCCCTCCCTCACAGTGAGCTCCCACAGCCACCCATGCAAACCAGCAGGAGGATGCAAGTTCAGATCCACAGCACTCATGTCACTGTCAGCCAGCATCCTAGCACACCAGAGGGAGACAGGAGACCAGGAGAACAAGCTGGTGAGCTAGACCAACCAAATTAGTGAGCTCTGTGTTCAAGTGAGAGACCCTGCCTCTCTATATAAGATGAAGAGCAAGCTAGGAAAACACCTCATGTCAACCTCTGACCTTACATGCATGCACATGCACCTGCACATTTGTGTACCCACACATGTAAATATACACACATGTGTATACACGTGTGCATGTTACTTTTCTATTGCTGTGACAAAACACCATGACCAAGGCAACTTATAGAAAGAAGAGTTTATTTGGCATACATTTCCAGAGGCTCCATCACGATAGGGACAGAAAGTTGAGTGTCAACATCTTCAAGCAGACACAAGAAGCAGAGAGAAACTGGAAGTGGGACATGGCTTGAATTCTTGAAACCTACCACCAATGCTGTGGTTCCTCCAGCAGGTCCACACCCCTAAAGTTCCATGACACCCCCACAAACATCATCAAGAACTGGGGACCAAGTGCTTAACTACTTGGAGCCTACAATGCACATTCTCATTCAAACTACCACAACATACAAAACAAATAAGCATTAGAAGTTTCCAGAGTGAATTTCACATCATGAATCCCACATCTAGACCTCCAGCAGATGGCTTCCTAAGGGAGCAGCCATTGGTTCTCAGGGCTCTTGGCCTCTGGCCACCTTGCTCAGGTCTCAGAGAGAAACTCCTTGAAGAGGTGGATTAGCAGTGGACGCGCCAATCAGGGAACATTGGAAACATTACTACCATAAACCCCAAAGAAAAAGAAAGATGTTTATAGTCCCTCGAAGGGATTCTAGATCCCTTCAAGTTTACTGTGGTTCTATTAAAAATTGTCCTTATTTGTCACAGAAAATATGGAAAGTACCAACAGGAGACAATTGTTCATATTCTTTTTTTAATTTTTATTTTTATTGATGCTTTAATTCAGTTCAGGCATATATCCCCTTCCCTTCCCCCCACCCCACTCCTACCCATCCCAGATCATGCATTCTGCCATAACTTGTCTGCATCTTTCTCTGCTTTTTTGTTTTGTTTTGTTTTCATTTTTTTTAACAATAAGTGATAATTTGTGAGTACAAGCATCCTTCATGTAAAACCAATTTGCGAGCAGTTGTGCCCAAACCCACACAGCTCATGGGTCCCACCATCCAGCAGGGGGTCTTGTATGTTCAATCAAGTTGATCAAATGAGTGTCCAGTCTATATTGTTGTAGTTTCACCATTCACCCCAATTGCAGCCCTTACATTCTACTGCGCCCCCTCTTCTGCAGATTGTTCCCTAGGCTTAGAAAAGGGGCACAGGTGGATGAGAAGCAAAACAGTCTACTTTCTCTGGAGCTGTTGTCTTGGTCTCTAGTCAATTCTGGCTGTTTTCTTTCATGGGCTGCCAGCTTGTCCAGGCATAACCTTTCGGTCCTCCTAATGAAGCACATGCAATTAGATATATAGGTATTTAAATAGTATAATATATAGCCTTTCGATCCTACTAATGAAGCACACACAATTAGATATATATAGGTATTTAAACAGTACTAATTGTTATGGGAGGTTACTTTGGTATAGACACAGATGTTTGGATGGTATGTTAATCTATGAATTACATTTTCTTCTGTTAAGTATGACAGGGTCTTTGTGTGGTTTATAATATCTCCTAACCATTAGAGGATGTAAGCTTGTGGCATCAGCCGTGGGTTATTCCTCCAAGGAGAGAGCTAATAGCCAATTAGATTTGGGATATACAGACATATGGCTGCCACTGCTGCACAGTATTTCCAGGCAGATGAGGTGTAGCTGGTGCTGACGGAGGAGCCTTGCTTGACTCAAGGAGACCTATATTTGCTTTATTGGTTTAGTGGCCTTTGGTAACACTCTCTGGCATTCCAGAGACTATCTGTATACTTGCAAGTGCGGTCTCCATACATCTTTCCCATGTTTATAACAGGTCTTCAACAGCAGGGCCTTATTGCCTCTCTTCCTGCAGATATCCCAGTTTGGAGGCAAGGAGCCTTTACCTTTTGTGGGGGCTTGGATCCCCTGGCCAACATCTCCTTGGTAGAATAATCCATTGTTGATGTCAGAGCTCCTGTATTAATATATTTTGCTTAAGTGCATAGCTTAAGGAGACTTTAGCATCATATTTGGTTCTACTGTGGTTCTATTAAAAATTGTCCTTATTTGTCACAGAAAATATGGAAAGTACCAACAGGAGACAATTGTTCATATTCTTACAAAGCAATGTCATCAGTGTTAGTTGACATTTACTTCTAGCATCTTAAATTTTCATCTAAAATCATATTTTGCAATCCTTATTGAATTAATTCATTCTCTCCGACTATAACAAAATGCCTGATTATGGGTATGTCACAAAGAAAATACATTGATGTAACTAACTCATAGTTCTAGAAGTTCAAGGTCATAGTGCTGGCATCGGCTGAGCTCATGTGAGAGCCACATGGCACATGACAAGAGTGCATGTGAGGGGCTGGAGAGATGGCCTAGCAGTTAAGAGCACTGACTGCTCTTGCAGAGGACCCGGGTTCGATCCCCAGCACCCACATGGTGGCTGAGAACTGTCTGTACCTCCAATTCCAGAAGAACTCCAGTTCCAGGGGAATCCGACGCCCTCTTCTGACCTCCACGGCATTGCGCGACATGGGTGCACAAACCTACATGCAGACAATACATTCATATAAATAAATAAATAAATAAATAAATAAATAAATAAATAAATAAAGTGCATGTGAGAAGGAAAGATCACATGGAGAGGCAGGACAGCAGAAGCAGGGATGGGGCAGTCCTCCTATCTTATAACAACTTATCTCATGAGAACTAACTAGGATCCCATTAGAATCACATCACCCTTTCTTTTGGCTAAGGACCTCCCCCACCTTGTAAATTCTTGCCATATTTTAACTGTAACACTGTGTAGCAAAGTGAACCATAGGGAAGGGAAAGCCAGCAACGACAATACTGAGGAAGATATTTTAACTTAAATTGAAAGTGGTGATTATACAATTCAGAGCAGGTCTGCACTCTTGGTAAGGAACACACAGGTCTTAACTTGGTTGTTATGACTGCTGTGACTCTCCAACAAGGCACTGCCATGGAACAGGCCAAGCTTTTGTATAATGAGTTGAAAATTAAAGGATTTGGACCTTTAATACTACAGCTCAATCCTGGGGACTATTCTGGCTTCCAGAGAGAGGGAGAGGAATCACTCACCACACTGGAAAGAACATGGTGAGGTAACAGAGAGCCAGGACCTCACAAACTGGACATTAGTAGACTAACAGGCACAAATGAAGAAGAAATGCTTCCCTGTGGCAAAACAGAACCAGCTATTTGCTTAAGGGAAAAGGCTTTCCTGGTTTGTCCAAGGAGAACAGAAAGGAGGTGGCCACCAGATTTTCACCTACTCAGCCTGTACCACCTCCCTCTTTCAGGGAGCAATATGTCGCCATCCCAAGGTATCTGTGGGCTCCTAAGTATAAGAACCATCAAGTCAAACTGAGATTGTGAAAATGATGGCAGTAACAACTTCCTTCCAGAAAACTCAAAGTCATCACAGACCTCATGTAAGAGGACATTTGCAGGACAGGAGCCCAGATAAACAGAGGTGTACAGCCTGGGACTTCAGTCCACTACCATTTTCTTATCCATCGTCTCACTGTGGAGTCCTTGAATTCTTCCCATTCTGTGTTGCAAAGCACCTGTTTCACTGGTAATCCACAGCAATCAGTCAGTGCAATGGTGTTGCTCAACCTAGCATCAGCATACTCTCGTATGTAGTGCACCTTGCTGTGGTGTTATGACAGCTACAATACTACCAGGTGATAGCGATAGGAATTTGAACTCCATTATAATTAGGAGACTACAATCATCTATATGGTCCATCACTGACAAAGTATCCTACAGCACATGATATGGTTACATCTCTATATTTTTAAGACACATAGACATTAAAGCCCACTGTGCCTACTGCATAGAGACTGAACTGAAAGATGGCATAGAGACTGAACTGGTAAATGGCTATACTCTTGATTAAGAGATTGCTTCTCAGAATCAAATTCTCCCCTCTGGACTCTGCAGTATGATGTTGTATGTGGGACCTTAAAGCATGTTTCTAATGAGAATAGCTTCTCTTTCACATTATGCTCCCCCAAAGAAGGCTAACTGATGAGGATGCTTAGAGGGAGAACAGGTAGACTGTCCATTTTTATTCACCCCTTACTGTCAACCAGGAAGAGATCTGTAAGCCAAGAATGAGGGTTTGCCACCAGATTTCAGATTTTGTTTCTGGAGTTTGTTTGTTTGGATAGTGGGAAGTTTGGTTTGACTAGCTGGGTTCATTCGTTTTGTTAGTTGGTTTGGTTTAGTTGATTTGAGTAGGGTTATTTGGCTTGGATTGGTTAGGTTGTTGGTTTGTTTGGTTGGGTTGAGTGGGGTTAGTTACTTGGCATGACTTATTTGTGTTAAGTTGGTTTGACTAGTTAGTTTGGTTGGGTTGATTTTGTTGGTTTTCTTTGGTTGGTTGTCATATTATTTGATATATTAGGTTGGGTTGGTTAGTTGGGTTGGGTTGTTTTTGTTTGGCTTGGTTAGGTTAGTTGGTTTGGTTGGTTTCATTTGGATTGGTTTGATTTGGTCAGTTGGGTTTGGTTTGATTTTATTTGGTTAGGTTTGATTTAGTAAGAATAGGTTAGTTGTTTTGATTTGGCTAGATAGTTGCTTTGGTTTGATTTGGTTACTTGGGTTGGTTTGGTTGAGTTAGATTACTTAGTTTGATTTGGTTAACTAGTTGGTTTAATTTGTTTTAGTTAGTTGGTTTGGTTGATTTGTGTAGGTGGTTTGATCAGTTTGGTCTGGTTGCTGTTGTTTTCCTATCAGGATATCCTCCCTCAGAAATATGTTTGTTGCTGGGCTGTGCCCTGCCTTAGAGGCATGATTCTCAAGATTTAGATGTGATTGCCCAACTTCCTCTTGGATTCCTTCAGCTTCCAACCCGGTATTTGCTTCCTGAGACATTATCTCCTGGTTGCATCTATTCCTTTCTTGTTTCTCAGCTTTTCAGTCCAGTGCCTCTTTAAGCAGATTTTTGGGGTACATTTACATGATCAAACCAAAGGCCCCATGCACATTAGGCAAGTGTTCTACCAGTGAGCCAATTGGTTCTAGGATGTGAACATGAACATCTAGGGGGGGGGCTATTATCCTGCTTACCACAGTCCATCTCCTGGGATCCAGTGATACATGCCAGTTCCCATGTGAAATAAATCCATCCTATTTAAAGTTCTCCCAATATCTTGACAACTACAGCATTTGAATAGAGTCCAAAGTCTCATGTGAGCCCCCAAACCAAATTACTTTTCCCAGGTATGGAGAAAGCATGAGGCATAATTCCTCTTCCAATTATGAGCCTATATAAAACTCAAGAAATGAGTATTTTTTTCTAAAATAAAAAGATAGTTCTTTTACTGGATAAGAATTAGAGACATTCTGGTTCAAGAAGAGAGAAAATAGAAGAAAATTAATGGACTCATTGATCTATAGCAATTTGAAAATCCCTACAAGAAAATGCCAAGAGCTTCTAGGACCTGAACATAATTCTGTACGTCAGAGCTCCCCCCCCTGAAGCCTTCTTATCTAGGACCTTCCTGGTCTCCCAAGCATGTCATAATGATTTGTTCTACCAAGCAGGAAGCTTCTCCATGGACATTTCTCAATAACCCCATTTCTACTTTTGGATTCTGCCAGGACAACTAAGGGAATCTATATGCTTACTCTTTTTAAAACAAGTTTTATTGAATATGTTTCCAAATAAAATAAAATAAAAACTATATACACATAGTTGTAATTTAAGCTAATTATGACTTCTAAAGTTTCCTTAAACATTACATTATCAAATATAGGACTATTGTTCCTTAAAGAATTATATAGGTAAGTTCTGGGGTCTCTGATTACAGAATCTTCATGAATCAATCAATCAATCAATCACTTTGTAAATTTGTTACAATTTTCTTTCTTTTTGGTGAAAGCATTTAAAATCAATCTTCTTAGAGTGATTCAAGCATATACTACAAAATTATTCATTATGGCTACTATGCTGTATATTAGATTCTCAGGGTTTACTCATTTTGTGTAACTAAAATTTTGAAACTTTTATCAATAATTTCTCATTTCCTGCTTCTACTGTATAAAGACATCCCCATATTGTCTTGCTTTCTGAATACTTTGCTATAAAAACACCATATTCATATTTAGTACATTGTTACTTTACATTGTACTATTTAGTACATTGTTGCTCATTAGCATCAAATTCAGAGCTAAGAGCTTGTACTTTATGCTTTGAACAAAGCTTATAAAACAATGTGTTCTCTACTTGAAGCATGTCACAGCCTTCTTGCACTCCAGTACTCTAAGCAACATTTCAACTCTGTGCTTTGGGAGCATCTATCCCAGCCTTTGATGTTCATGATTCTACTATTAGCTTTTTTTTACACTCTTTACATATAGAAAATTTACAAAGTCTGAAATCAAACTATAGGTTAAATGCAAAACATATTTAGGGATTCACAGTTTAACCATAAACTTGTATACTGGTAAAAAATATAACTTTATATAGTGAGTTGATGTATATTTTAATGTACTGAAAAAAAGATTTGTTCTTTCTCATAAATCTTAGAATGAAAGAAAATAGAGACATATACTCCAAGCTCTATCTATAGTGATAACAGTCAATGTGATATTATCTTTACTGACCAGTTACCCACTCTGACTTACATAGAAGGATTTGGTGTTAGGAATCACAAATGAGGGATAATATACATCATATGTTTTTCTGAGACTGTGCTATCTCACTTAGCACAACAGCTTCCAATTCCACCCGTTTGCCTACAAATTTCATGCTATTTTCCTTCTTCACTGCTGCATAGAGCTCCACTGTATTAATGTACCACATCTTCATAATCCACTCATCAACTGAGGGACACTTGGGCTGCTTCCAGGTCTTCACTACTGTGAAAATAGCAACAATAAACATGGTTGTGCATATATCTCTCTTATACTATGAATCCTTTGGGTATATACTAGGAGTGGTATAATTGGGTCAAATGGTAGGTTCATTTTTAGTCTTTTAAGAGTTCTCTACACTGCTTTCCATAGGGGTTGCATGAGTTTGCAATACCACCAGCAGTGAATGAGTGTTTCTCTTTCCCCACACCTTCTCCAGCATTTGGTGTCATGTGTTTTCTTGATCATAACCAATCTTACCAATGTAAGATGAAATCTTAAAGTGGTTTTGATTTGCATTTCCTTAATTACTAATGATGTTGAAAACTTTTTAAGATGTTTCTTGGTCATCTTTATTTCTTCTCCTGAGAAGTCTCTGTTCAGATCCTTAGCCCATCTTTTAATTTGTTTTCTTGGTCCTTTTTTGAGTAATTTATACACTCTGGATGTTAAATCTCTGTCAGATGTGTCACTGGGGAAGGTTTCCTCCCATTCTGTGGGCTTTCTCTTCACATCTTTGATTATTTCTATTGATGTACAGCTTTTAGTTTAATAAGGTCCCACTTGTTGATTGTTGACCTTAATTCCTGTGCAACTACTGTCTGTTTAGAAAGTCTTTTCCTACACCTGTATCTTGTAGGTTACTGCGAATGCTTTCTTCTAACATATTCAGAGTTTCAGATTTCACATTGAGCTCATTAATACATTTAGAACTGACTTTTATATAAGGTGAAATGGAGGTGTTTAATTTCATTCTTCTACAGGTGGTGGTCCAGTTTTGTCAGCACCATTTGCTGAAGATGCTACCTTTCCTCCATTGAGTGTTTTTGGCTCATTTTTCAAATATCAGGTGGCTGAAATTGTATGTACTGAAGTTTGGGTCTTTGATTTTTCTTCCATTGATATATGGGTCTATTTTTGTGCCAGTACCATGCTGTCGTTATGACTATAGCTCTGAAGTAGAGATTGAAATCTGGTATAGTAATTCTCCCCTGCATTATTCTTTTTGCTCAGGGCTGCTTTGGCTATCCTGGGTCTTTTGTTTTTCCATATGAATTTTAGGCTATTTTTTTCTAATTCTGTGAAAAAAGTCATGGGGATATTATTGGAACTATATTGAATTTACATATTAATTTGGGTAGGATGGTCATTTTTTCTATATTAATTTTTCTGATTCATGAGCATGGGAGAGCCATCTTCTGGTGTCTTGCTCAATCTCCTTCTTCAAAGATGTAAATTTTTCATTGTAGAGATCTTTAATGTCTTGTTCAGGTTTATTCCCAGATTTTTTGAGGCTATTGTAAATGGAAGGGTTTCCATGTACTCCTCCAATTGCTTGTTATTGGCATATAGGAAAGCTACTGATTTTTTGAGGATTAATTTTGTAACCTGACACTTTACTGAAACTGTTAATCATTTCTAGAAGTTTTCTGGAGGAATTTTTGGCACCCCTTAGGTATAATATCATGTCATCTGAAAAGGGGATAGTTTGACCTCCTCTCTTCCAATTAATATTCCTTTAATTTCCCTCTCTTGTCTTATTGCTCTAGCAAGAGTTTCAAGCACTGTATTGAAGAGGAGTGGGGATAGTGGGCAGCCTTGTACGGTTCCTGACTTCAAGATGAATGCTTCTAATTTTTCTCCATTTAGGATGATGTTGGCTGTGGGTTTGTTGTATAATGCTTTAATTATGTTGAGGAATGTTCCCTCCAGTCCAACTCCCTCTAGGACTTTAAACATAAAGGCACATTATATTTTGTCAAAGGCCTTTTCTGTATCAATTGAGATAATCATGTGGTTTTTATCTTTGAGTCCATTTATATAATTTATAACATTCATTGATTTACATATATTGAACCATCCCTGCACCTCTGGAATAAAACCAACTTGATCATGGTGGATAACCTTTTTGATGTGTACCTGTATGCAATTTACAAGAATTTTGTTGAGAATTTTTTCATCTATATTCATTAAGGATATGGGTCTATAGTTTTCTTTCTTGGTTGTTCTTTGCCTGGTTTTGGTATTAAAAAGTGATACTGGCTTCATAGAAGCAATTTGGGAGATTTCCCTCTGCTTCTATCCTTTTTAATAACTTAAGTAAGATTGGTTGTATACGTTCTTTAAACGTCTGGTAGAATTCTGCTGTAAATCCATCTGGTCCTGGGCTTTTTGTATTACTGTTTTATATTACTGTTTCAATTTCCTTATATGTTATGTGTCATTAAAACTGTTGATTTCTTCCTGGTTAAGGTTTGGAGAGTCCCATGATTTCAGATACTCATCCATTTCTTTTAAGTTTACAAATTTAGTAAAGCATAGACTTTTAAAATATTCCCACATAACTTTCTGGTTCTTTTTATTATCTCTTGTAATGTTTCCCCTTTCATCTTTAATTTTGGTGATTTGGAGTTACTCTTCCTTTCTTTTGGTTAGCTGGGTTCTGGGTCTGTCTATCTTGTTTATTATTTCAAAGAACCAGCTCTTGGACTCATTGATTTTTTTTGTATTGTGTTCTTTTTTTCTATTTCATTAATCTCTACTCTAAGTTTCGCTGTTTCTTCTTGTCTGTTGGGTTTTGGATTCACTTGTCTTTCAAGCCATTTATTTGTGCTCTTTCTATTCTTTTTTTTTTTTACATAGGCACTTAGAGCTATAAATTTTCCTCTTAGGACTGCTTTCAAAGTGTCCTATCAATTTTATTGTGTTGCATTGTCATTTTTGTTTAATTCCAGGAATGCTTTTATTTCTTTCTTAATTTCTCCCTTGACCCATTAATTGTTCAAGAGTGTGTTGTTTAATCTCCATGAGGTCCTGCATTTACTAGAGTTTCTTCTGGTGTTGATATTAAGCTTTATTGCACTGTGGTTTGATAGAATACATGGAATTATTTCTTTTTTGTATTTGTTGAGGATTTTTCTGTGTCCCAGTATGTGGTCGATTTTGGAGAAGTTTCCATGGGGTGCTGCATAGAAAGCATTGTTGTTCAGGTGGCATAGTCCAGTAGATGTCTGTTAGGTCAATTTGATGTATTGTATTGTTCAGTTAAAATGTTTCTCTGTTTATTCTTTGTCTGGTTGACCTGTCTAATGAACATAGTGGGGTATTGAAGTCCCCTACTACTAGTGTTTTGGAGTTAATCTGTACCTTAAAATCCTGTAGAATTGTATTTATGAAATTCTGTGCACCAGAGTTTGGTGTGTATAAATTCATGACTGTGATATCTTCTTGGTTAATTATTCTTTTGATAAGAATGAAGTGACCCTCTTCATCTCTTCTGATTAGTTTGAAGTCTATTTTATCTGATAATAGAATAGTAACTCCTGCTCTTCTAAGAGTTAACTTGTACAAATAGGAACTTCCCCTAATATTACAAAGGTCATCTATTATAAAGAATCCAACAGAAACATCAGAGGCAGCAGCAAAGCTCTGCACTCAAAGGAAGAGAATGAAGGAAGCATGTTCTTTCTCATTTCTTCTACTTGTTATGGTCCACCAGGTCTGAGTGCAGAAAGTGGGGAAGGAGATAAAATAGGTGCAAGTTGGACAGTGAGAGAACTGCCCTTATTCAAAAGCTACATGTGCGTCTACGTAGAGTATTCCTGAAGGTCTCTTTTTAACATGACTGTGGTAAATAGGTGCAATATCACAGAATGCAAGACAATTCAAAAACTCACTGGTAATTCTGTATTCTTGCAATGAGAAATATGGAAACAGAGTTAGGACAAATAGCAGCTGAAAACCACATTCAAAACATAAAGTTCTAGGACCGTGTTTCACAAAACAGGTAAAGGATCAGCACACTGAGAGTTGCGAAATATATTATGAGAAATATGAAAAGAAACACCTAAATAATTTAAATAGACAATCATACCATGCTTCTTAGCTAACATATCCACCCAATACCGCTAAGGTGACAATTCTCTTAGTTTATTTACAGACTGAATATAATCTCCATCACATTTCCAACAACCCTTTTTTTCTCCCAGAAATTTCTCAATAATACATGAGATATACCAATCTTATTGGAGTGAGATGATATCTTAAAATGGTCTTAATTTGGATTTCCTTAATTATTAGGGATGTTGAACACTTTTTAAGATATAAAATGCTGGAGAAGTTGTGGGGAAAGAGGAAGACTCATCTACCGATGGTGGGAATGTAAACTCATACAACCCCTTGGAAAGCAGTGTGGAAAACCCTTAAAAGACTCAAAATGAGCTTACCAACTGACCCAGTCCTGGCTATATACCACTCCTGGGTATATACCCACAAGACTCATCCTACTAGAGAGATACATGCACATCCATGTTTATTGCAGCTCTCTTCACAATAGTGGAAGCAACCCAAGTGTCCCTCAACCAATAAGTTGATAGAGAAAATGTGATACATCTACACAATGGAGTTCTATGCAGCAGTAAAGAAAGATGATATCATGAACTTTGCAGGTAAATGGATGAAACTAGAAGATATTATGCTAAGTGAAGTAACACAGTTCCAGAAAAACAAATGACGAATGGTATCCCTCATTTGTGGATGCTAGCACCAAGTACCTAGTTGTAAGGCAAACTGAGCAATGTTAATGTTATATGTCTTTTATCTGAAAGAAACTGTGCTTTTATAATGTGAATCCCTTAACAGGTTCTAGAATTAACCTACCACTTATTTTCAGACTTTGCAATTTTGGTATATGGGTGGAGGGTATGTATGGATATTTTAGAGTACTATAAAATTAAAAAGGAAAAACATGAATTCCTAAATATGATTTGGAATTAACATACAGTTTATTTTCAGACATCATAATTATGGTATATGAGTGACATAAATATAGATGCATATTTTGGAGCAACACAAATTGGAGGGAACAACAACAACAAAAGGACTGAGACAAAGAGCTGACTGAAACATTAAACTTCTGCCCCAAATAATAATCTCTGCATTAAGAAAAAAAAAACCTTAAAAAGACTGAGAAAAAGATGCAAAACATTTATGGCAGAATGCATGAACTCAGATGGGGTGGGGGGCATGGGAAGGGGAATGAGTCTAAATTGGACTGAGAAATGCTGTATGAAGTGCACAAAACTACAATAAAAATATTTTAAAAGATATGCCAAAATTCAAATATTGAGAACACACTTGGGAAAAAAACAAGTTGGAAGAAATTATATTTTGTATTTCCTTTATAAAATATTTCAAAATTTAATTTAAATGTATGTGCCTGTGTGTCTGCCACATGTGTGCAGTCACCTACAGTGGCCAGAAGAGGGCATCAAACCCCTGAAATGGAGGCAGTTATGAGCCACCCTTTGAAGGTGCTGAGAACCAAACTCAAGTCTTCTGGAAGACCATCAAGTACTCTAAACAATTGTTGCATCTCTCTGGTCCTGCATTTTGCATTTCAAGACTTCTTACAAAAGGCAGTGACAAGTCAGCATGGTGTTCAAATCAAAGCCTGGGCCCTTTGCCTTGCAGCATACTCCCAGGTCAGCTTAAACAGGATTAAAAGTCTAACATTTGACAAGAATTGGGGAATACCCCAAGAAAGCAGTGGGAAAGCCCCAGGGAAACTGGCCTTGGAAACCATGTTTTGGAGATTCTGCTGAAATCTGAGTTAACAAAAGAAGAACTGAGGATGTAAAAGCACACTAGCATACAAAGCTTCTCCATGGCAAAGAAGGAAACAGCAACCAGTGTGGGAGAAAATGTGGCACAGCACGTGTGATGAGACGTTAATGTCCAAAACACAGAAGAGCTACATGCCACTCACTACTACAAAGAATATCCTCTAAATCAAGGACCTGAAGAGCCATGTCACTAGAGAAGCCACAAGGTGGTAGAAAGCTGGGTGAAAAGATTCTGAGCATTGCTAGTCAACAGGGAAATACAGATAAAACTGCAGCGAGACATCAGTGAATCGCAGTGTGCAAAGTTAAATGACTGTTACAGACCAGGAGAAGGGGGAGGAGGACATGGGGGAGAAATGGAGAGGAGGAAGAGGAGAAGAAAAGAAGAAAGAAGGGGATGAAAGAAAATTTGAGACAAATAAACAGGAAGAAGACTCTTGTACATTGTTACCAAGGTTGTAATGTAATCTAATGGCAAGGTGAGAGTACTCTAAAAATAGAACTGCTATATGACGTATAAAATACTCTGTAGATTTATATATTCAAAGGAAATGAAGTCGGAATTTGGTAAAAAATACCTATGCTTTCATGTTTGCTAAAGCATCATTTAAAATAGACAAGATACAGAAACAACTCAAGTATGTACCAACATGTGGAAAGAAACTGTGGTATATTTACACAATAGAATATTAGCTGAATTGGCCTTAAAATTTGAAACACTAGGCTGAAGAGATAGCTCAGTGGTTAAGAGCACTGGCTATTCTTGCAGAGAACCCAGGTTCAATTCCTAATACATTCATGGCAGAGAACAACTATCTATAACTCCAGTTCCAGGGGATCAGATGACCTCTTCTGACCTCCAGGGGCATTGAACAACACAGGTGCACTTACATACATGCAGGCAATACACTCATACACATAAAGTAGTAAAAAACAAAAAATAAAATATTATAAATGAAATATTGCACTGGTGGCAATGTAGATGAATGAGGAATACCTTAGCTATGTGAAGTAAGCAAGGCACTAAATATGGACATCTAAAGGAGAAGAGAGAGGGAAAGATGAATAAACAAAACGGAAAATGGAACAGCAGTTACCAATGCAGTAGAGCTGTGAGGAGGTAGAAGTCAAGAGGCACAAAGCTGCAGCTATGTAAATTAGGGAAGTCTATAGAACACATGCTTTGAAGTCAATAGACAACTATGGTGCAGCATAGGCCAAAAACCTATGGAGAGAGAAAATTCTAGGTTCTGTGATAGTTAATCTTCGTTGTCAGTTTGATAGGCTAAAGTAATATATAGACCTCTGGGCAGATCTGTGAGGGTATTTCTTAGGAGGCTTAACTGGGTGGGGATGACTCTCCTCCAGGGCCCTAGAGCAGGCAGCACCTCACATGGCAGCCAGAAATAAAGGGATCAGATGGAAAAAGTCATGCGGTTTTGCCTGCTTGCCTTAGCTCCTTGTTGGTGTGTGTATCTATGTTGCTGCTGCTGCTGGTGCTACTGCTGCTGCTGCTGCTGCTGCTGCTGCTGCTGTTATTGCTGCTGCGGTTATTGCTGCTGCTGTTCCCATCCTTTGCTGGCGTCAGAACTCAGCTTCTTTGTGCACTGAAGACCAGCACCTCTCCAGAGGTCCTCAAGTCCTTCAGAACCAGACTGGGACTCCTGAGGCACCCAGCTTCCTGGACTGAGCAGCTACTGAGTTCTCAGCCACTCCTTTATGCAGACAACCACTGTTGGACTATCCAGATGGTATCCTGTAAATCAAACTAATAAATCCCCATGGAAATGTATGGTCATTCTGCAGGGCTTGTTCCTCTTGAGAAGATAAGCTAGTACAGGTGTGCTGATCACAAGAAAGTAGTGACTATGGAAAGAGACAGATATGCAAGTTTGTTTGAGTATAGCATTTAGATAGATGATAGATAGATAGATAGATAGATAGATAGATAGATAGATAATATAGATATTTCAAAGATCATGTTCTCTATCTTAGATGTATACCATAAAAGGTAAGACAAATGTCCCACCTGAAACGAGCAAAACTCATGATGAGACATCTCACAAAGGAGGAAATATGAAAAATCAGTATACATCCTCTACAGGTTAGATGTTATAAGCCACAGTAAGACCCTGTCATATTTAACAGGGGGGAAAATTGTAATTCATGGATTAACATATCCAAACATGTGTCTATGCTAAAGTAACCTACCATAACTATTAGTGCTGCTTAAATACCTATATATCTAATTGCTTGTTCTTCATTAGTAGGATCGAAAGGTTATTCCTGGACAAACTGTCAGCCCATGAAAGGAAACAGCCAGAATTGACCAGAGTCCAAGTCAACAGCTCCAGAGAGAGTGGACTGTTTTACCTCTCATCCACCTGTGCCCCTTTTCTAAGCCTAGGGAACAACCTGCGGAAGAGGGGGCGTGGTAGAATGTAAGGGCTGCGATTGGGGTGAATGGTGAAACTACAGCAATGTAGTCTGGACACTCATTTGATCAACTTGATTGAACAAACAACCTGTCACCCCCCACTGGATGGTGGGGCTGTAGGTGTTTGGGCACAACAGCCTGCAGATAGGTTTTGCATGAAGGATGCTTGTACTCATGGATTATCACTTATAGCTAAAAATGAAAAAAAAAACTGAGAGAAAGATGCAGGACAGTTATGGCAGAATGCATGATCTGGGATGGGGTGGGGGGGGGGGGGAGGGAAAGGGAAATAAGCCTGAACTGAATTGGAAAAAATGTATGAAATGCACAAAGCATCAATAAAAATTAATTTAAAAAAAAATGGCCAACATAATCCTAGCAAGATGGCTCAGTGGCTACAGCTGCCTGATACCAAGACTGGTGACCTGAGTTCAATCTCTGGGACCCACAAAGTGGAAGGAGAAACTAAACTCCCACAAGCTATCCTCTGACTTTCACACACAAGCCATAGCATATACACATGTACACACACACACATACACAGACACATGTGCATACATTAAATAAATGTGTAAATAAATAATGTAAAAAAATTTACCTGTGGTCAGCAGAATTCATTTTCAGGAAAAAGCAAAACACAAATGCTAATAAATATAAATATATAGATAAATATAAATATATAGATATTCTTTATTTTTTTAATTTTTTATATATTTCTGTATGTGTATCAATGTACTGTCTGCATGCAGGTCTGTGCACCCGTGTTGTGCAATGCCGCGGAGGTCAGAAGAGGGTCTCGGATTCCCCTGGAGCTGGAGTTCTCCTGGAATTGGAGTTTCAGACGGCTCTCGGCCGCCATGTGGGTGCTGGGGATCGAACCCGGGTCCTCTGCAAGAGCGGTCGGCGCTCTTAACCACTAGGCCATCTCTCCAGCCCCTAGATATTCTTTAAAATGGCTAAAATGACAGTTTTTTATAAATCGAAGAAACTTGGACCATGATACATTATTGGTGAAAACACAGAATAAAATGATACAACTACACAGTGGTGTAACGTGGACATTATACTTCAACTAAATCCTCCATTAACATCATGTGTAATAAATTTAGAAAGAGAATTCATGTTTAGAAGAAGAACAGGCTCACTATAATTTAAGTTTACTGAAAGGGAGAGCCAGAAAGATTTCCCAACTGGAAAAAGTGTGCTTCTCCGTGGGTGCCCATTTGGCAGGGGGAAGCTTAAAAGAACTTGTATTAAAATGCTCTCTATGTCTGGGTAGTAGAATTACGTATGATTTTCATTTTGTTTCTTGATGCTTTGGCACTCTCAAATTGTCAGCAGCGAATACACATTACTGATGCACTGAGAGAAAACTACCTTCAAAGAGTAAAACAGAGGCAGTTGTGCTAAGGAACACTCCACACAGCCCGCCTGTGGAATCATCTGCTCGCTTCCTCTGTGTGTCTGTATTTAAACTGAAAATACCTACATTGTGGTATTGTTGCAAAGATGACAAAAATGTCTGTCATTTGCAGAAGCAAAATTCCCAATGCATCAAGCACCACACAGTGATGGAGAGGCAGGGTTGGATTTCTGTATGGCATGCCACATCCTCCCCACCCCCATCACCATCTGTGTCCTGGCTGGTGTCTGTGCCCAGCAGAGGTAGCTTGTGCTGGGTCATTTTCTTGCATCAAGGACAGCAGCTTGCTTCTGGGTAAATACAGGTCAGCCACCCTGGACCTCTGGAGGTTGCAAGGATGTGCAGGCAGACCCTGCGTCAGGGAGCAGTGGCAAGGCACCCGACCTCTTTCCCATAAACCAGTGTCAGCTGGGTGGGAGGACACACCACCACACAGCACCTGACCCTCATCCTCAAGACTGCAGAAGCCCTGAGAAGGTAACATCTCAATTACCTTTTATTGAGGAAAAATGGATGTCTGTTGGATGTCAGAAAGAATCTTTGGATCATGAGTCCTGATGTTTGGTCTTGGACAACTTACTCATGCTTCCTCACCTCAGCCACACCACCTCCAAAACAGTAAGGTGCCCACTGCAGTGTCCAACAAGTAGTAATAGGAACATAAGTACTGTCCAGCTGGTAGCAACAGGCAGAGATGTGTGTGTGTGTCCTGAGATGTAGCCCCAGGGTGGGGCACTTGGCTCCCATGTGTGAGGCCCTGAATTTGAATTCTAAAACTGAAAATAAATGGAACAACATGAAATGTGTTGCCATTTTATTCTAGTTCTCTTCAATCATGTTGGTATCGTTCTGAGTGTTTTGTCATTCAGGGTTTATTCAGCTTACATCTCCTAGGTCACAGTTCATCACTGAAGGATCCCAAGGTAGGAACTCAGGGCAGGAACCTGGAGGCAGGAACTAAAGCACAGGCCATGGAGGAATGCTGCTTACTGGCCTGCTCCTTGGTCCATGCTCAGCCTGCTTTCTTACAGAATACAGAACAACCTTTCCAGGGGTAGCACTGCCCATGGTGGGCTGGGCCCTCCCACATCACTCAACAATCAAGAAAATACTCCACAGACATGGCCACTGGCCAATTAAATGGAGGCAATTCCCCAGTTGAGGCTTCCTCAACCTGGGTGTGTCAAGTTGACACTAAAGCTATCCAGGACACATTCCATTATCTGAACCTCCAAATTATTCTGTATTTCAGAAGACCAGGGATTTGGGGTTTTCTCTATGCATAGAATGGTACCAGGTACATGGTAGGATCTCAATATCTGTTAAGGAATTGAAAATTTTCAAAGTTCCAAACTAAGGATAGATATACTGATATATAAAATCTTGTTAAAGAAATTTCTAAGATGGAAACTTGTTCTCTCACCAGCACAGTTGTAGGCCTCTGCTCTGTCCCTCCCTACTAGGTGCAGCTCCGAGAGGTGGATACTGGCCCTGTTTCACTCACTGTGTCCTCAGCACTCAACATGTTCCCTGACAGGATTAAACACTTACAGCTACTCAATAAATAAGAAGCTTTTGAAGCAAAAAGAAGTGGTATTTATTTTCTTGAGAATTTTGTGCATGAATATTGTATTTACATCATCTCCACCCCCCTCTCTCCCTTCCAATTCCTCCTATCCCTTGACTTCCTCTCAGTTTCATGACCTCCTCTCTCATTATTATAGTTAAATATATACATATGTGTGTACATTTATATGCACATACACACACTATATATGCACATTCACACACTATATATGCACATACACCCACTACATATGTGTGTACATATATGCACACACACTATATATGCACATACACGCATTATATATATGCACATACACCCACTATATATATGCACACACACTATATATGCACATACACACACTATATATATATGCACACACTATATATGCACATACACATACTATATATTTGCACACACTATATATATGCACATATACACACTATATATATGAACACACACTATATATATGCACATACACACCATATATACATATACACAAACTATATATATGCACATACACACCATATATGCACATACACACTATATATATCCACACATACACACACTATATATATGCACACACACACACACTATATATATATATATATATATATATATATGCACACGTGTATTAAGTCCATTTAGTGTTTCCCATATGTACATGTGTTTAAGCCTGACCACTTTGGACTGGATAATCTATCAGGGAGCGAGTCCCCACAGAAAGCCCATCCTCCTCCCTCAGCAGCAATCCAGTGCCTGTAGCTTTTCATCTAGGGGTGGGACCTTGTGAAATTTCCCCATCCACATTAGCAAGTACACTGGTGTGACTATGCGTGTCTTCTTCAACCACCATGTTGTTGATATTTCTTGGGGGCAGATTCTCTGCTATGTCATACCATCTATCAGCAGTCCTAGTCCTCTAGATCTTAGGATCTTTCCAAGCTGGGCAGTATTTTGTCTACTGATGTGGGTCTTATTTTCCAAACCATGTCAACTAACCACTTACTTGTATGAAGTTTTTGTTTTCCTACTGGAGTTTCCAGACTCAGCCCAGCCATGACCAGCATCCTCCCCCTTTTCCATACACGCTTCCCTCATTACAGGGAGACTGTGGCTTAAAAATAGAAAAGAGATGGGTCTGGTATAAAATCAGGTCCTGCCACTAACTTGGTATAAGTTACTTGGTCTGTTGTATTCTGATGTCTTGAAGAATCTTACTTGTTTTGAACAATGTATGCTAAGGTTACCTATGACGGAGACAGCCCAGGGCCTGCTGGGTGGCTTCCTGGCACACATATCTTTCTGAACTAGTTGTGTTCCTCCTGCCCTACCATCTAAATGCAGTTTCATCACAGTATCTGGGTCAATATTGGTCTGTTCTTGCTGACTGGGGGTAGAACCTCTTTATATTTTTTAAGCCAGCCTGCTGTTTTCCATAGTGTTCTTTCCCTTAATGTTCCTTACAAATAGCTTTCCACCTCACTTCTGAAACACTCCACTATTTTTTCTAAAATTCTAATCTCCCCCTCCTCCCTGGCCAACTTGATGGCAGGCCAGCCCCTGCCCTGTTCCAAGTTCTGTCCTGAGGTCTGTGTTTAGTCACATAGCACATTGCCCTAGGTCCATGTTTATGCCTACTGTCCACACAGGCACACTCCAAAACATTACAGCCCCCAGCCCCTCACTAACAATCCAACCATCTATTCAATTACCCTTCACACAGGACAAAAGCCCCGCTGGCAAGTAGGCTGTCCACAGGGACCTGGGAGGGTAAATCCCTGGTTCTGCCCTTATTGTATTTTCCCTCTTGAATTCCAAGAGAGTTCCTGGTAAAATCTGGAAGAAAAAAGTATTTTGCTTCAAGGTCAAATAGTTTTTAAATTTTCCTCTCTTTCTGTCCTTCTGGGATATCTGCAGTCTCAGAGTGTCAAAGCAACTAACGTCATTTGCTAAGCAGTGTGATAGAGATTAGAGCACATTTAAAGAGCACCCAGGAAGACCTGGATTGTCTACAGGCACCTTGATGGAGGAGAAAGGTGACAAAAAGTAACATGTGAGTGTATCTGGCAATCATAGATAAGATTTCCTTGTGCCCACAGACATTCTGACAATATATCTACCAGAAGTTACAGATTCACTTAGAAAAGTAGGACGGTCTTATCCTTCCTCAGAGACACCTGCATCTCAGTGAATCAGAGGAGAGCAAGGACGACCTCAGAACAGAACACCAGGCACAATGATGACTTCAACAGCAGAGTTCGTTTAGGAAACTTTTCTCATTAATTCTTGATGCTTCATCTTCCTTGTCACCTTGACAAGATTCGGAATCACCTGTCTGTGAGAGTGTTTGCAGAGGGGTTAAACTGAGGAAGGAAGACTCATCTCAGATGTGGGAGGCACCATGCAGTGGACGTGGGTTCCAGACTGAACAAGAAAATGTCAAGAAAGAAGGCAAAAGGAGCACCAGCCTTGGCTCCAGTTCCCACTACCACGGTTCCACCAGGTGCCATCCTCATCATCCTCACAAGCATGGACCTCAAACCAGGAGCTAAAGTGAACCCCTCCTTCCTTATGCTGCTTCTTCTCAGGTCATCACAATGAAAACAATAGCCAATGTAATTAATGTCCTAGCTGTGTGCACTGAAGGTCATATAAGGAGCAATGCCGTGACTCCTTTCAGAAGTGAACAGGCTCACGAGCATCTATTTCCTGTGACACAGAAAGCCCTACTCCATAACCCTTACAACAGCACCTTCATAGGACTGTGTGTGTGTGTGTGTGTGTGTGTGTGTGTGTGTGTGTGTGTGTGCATGTGTATACATACATTTAGGATATTTGGGGATATATACATGAAGGGAACACAAAAGACTGTATGCTTTTCTATTTTTACTTTAACACGTTCATGTGAAAAGATCAAAGCATTTCACAACTTAAAAGGAGTCGTTCTAGGATGTTTGGCACAGAACAGGAAACCAGTACTTCAGTACTTTCCGTCATGAGGAACTGAAGTGATCTGTCCCCTCTGGGTCCTCTGGTTTGGAGAAGTGTCCCCCAAAGGTTCGTGTGTTAAAGGTTTAGTCCCGAGTCATGGAGTGATGGTGAAGTGGTGCAGCTTGACTGAACATTCCATCCTGGCTGCTAGGTGCACTTTGCTCTGTGATACACTCCTGCTATGATGTGCTGTTCCCCCACAGGCCCGAAAGCACAGGGGCCACCCACTCTGAGCTGAAACCTCCAAATAGGGAGCCAAAATAAACATTTCCGCTACTAAGTTGATGCTTTCTATTTTTTCTATAGTAAGAGAACTCTTATGGTCTGGGCATGACTTATCAATACTGTAAGATACAGACATGTAACCCACAGAGAGGTAGCTCTGCCAGGTATATTGATCCCACTTAGCATGATTTTAATGAGCATTTTCAATATATATATATATATATATATATATATATATATATATTCCTCTTATTTTTATTGAATTTTTTTATTTTATATATGATCTATTCCATAGATCTTAATCATATTTAGATCCCCTCACCATAGCCCACCCACATGATTTCACACATTATGTCCATGCTAAGACTTATCAAGTCAAATTTATATACCTAAATGCCTTGTTGCGAGTTCATCCACTGGACCCTGTTCAGCCTATCTAGTGTCAGCCCCTTAAAGAAGATCAACGCTCCTTCGCACGGCAGTGATCAGTTGCCAATAGTTTCTTGCTAAGGTTGTGGCCTCCTCCCCATTTCCCCAATCTCTGCTAGTTTTTGTCTGACTGAGTTTGCATGGCCCTTACGCATGCTGTCATTATCGTTGTAAGTTCGTATGAGCAAGGTCCCAGAAACCTATAAGACTGTTTCCTTATGGTCATGCATCACCCCTGGCTCTTATAATTTTCCTGCTCCCTCTTCCACAGTGATCCTTGAGCCCTGGGTGGGTGAGGTATAGATAGGAGTCCTATCCAGGGACACACACTGTGCAATTTCTTATTCTCTACACTTTGGCCAGTTATAGCTTTCTGTGTTCATTGCCCTCTGTTGCATGAAGAAGCTTCACTGGTGGGAGTGGAGAGCTGCACTAGTGTTCTCTCTACCCCTTGCTCCACTATGTTCCATGAGCCTCAGGTAATAGATGTTCCAATGTGGGTGTGTCCCATAGGGTTGAGCATCTCTCAGATACTTACTCTGTGTGTGTGACCAGTTGCGGAACTCTGTACAAAACTGTCTATTGCAAAAGAAGCTTCTTTGATAAATGGTCAGAGGTTTACTTGTCTGTAAATATAAGGATTCATATTTAGCATATAGTAAGTTTGTCTAGGATGTGGCAGATGTCGGGTTTTCTTGAGGATCTATAACATCTCCAGCCATGTGTTTTGGTTATGTTTACAGTGCCACACATGGGTTCCCTCTCATCAAGTGGGCTTTAAGTCCAGTTAAATAGATGTTTATTGCCTCTTAGATAAAAGTGTCACTAATTCCCCAATATAGTGTTCTGTGCCAGTCATTATTGTGATTATTAGGCTTTAAAGCTGTAGCTGGACCATTGATTAATTTTTTCCCTTAGAAGCTCACATATCCTCCACAACTATGACAGCTAGTCTTCAGGGAGGAGGCTTCCAGGTCAGTTTCAGCTCCACTACTCCAGGTTCTGTGTCAAAAATATGTCCTGTCCTCAGCAATGGGTCTTATCTTCGAGCTCTTAGAGTCTCTTAGATTCATTTTGGAGAATCTCTTGAACTTTCCTGGCCAACAACTCAAAGGGAGGTTTCTCTTGTCTGGCACTGAACATAATATCAAAATGTGATTTGTGAACATGACAAAAGCATTAAGAAAGTTTAGAATGTTAAAGAATATGTTGGCAGCTTATCGGGATCTTAGACATTTTCCTTCCTCCTCCACAACCACTTGTAGATGGTTAGGTGGTCAAGGTCTAACCACAGCTGTGTGCATCTCAACTAAATCAAGTATAAGGTATCCCAGGTACCTACAGATGCACCATTTCAAGGGGCAAGAAACCTATACACAACACATTCATTCTGGTGTCCTGTGAAGAGCACTCTCTCATCTCCTGCCCACAGTTAAGCCTCTGGGTGTGCCTCTAAAATCCCCAGTATTTCTTGGAGGCCAAGGTGGAGGTGGAAGCAGAGACCCCACCCCACGGCTGGAAGTTGGTGCAGACACCTGGGATCTAGCCTCCTGTGAAATGTGGTTTCCTTCTGACAGCACACAGCTGCAGCCACCTTCAAGCTATGTCTCCACGGAGCTCTTCTGGGTGTTCTCAGATGCCTGTCAGATAATTGAGGTTCAGCAAACAGTTGTCTTGTGGCTGAAGTGATTTTGGAACCTCTCGTTCACACTCTCTGAAAACAGCTTCCTGCTGTCTTGCTTGGCTGTCTCTGTAGGAGCCTTATGTCTTTGTTGGCGGATGCTAGAGGCCAACTTTGACTTCCTCAGACTCTTGGAAGAATCCCCCAAGCATTCTTCTTTCTAGGACCTACTGTTCTCAGCCCCAGAACGAAGGGAGATTAGGCTATCAGCCATACCAGCAACAGCCTGTCTTTAGGTAGTACACCACAGATTTGAGAAAGCAGAATATGTATGGCTATCCCACGGTACACACAAATTTTACTTTTAATTTTCCAGTGTTTTCCTATTTGTGAGAGCAATGCCAACAGCTGGCAAAGCCAGCTCACTCTTGGGACACTTATCACAGAACCTTGGTGACCCCGATCCAAAACTCCAAAATCTGAAATGCTCCAAAATCAGAAACATCTTAATTGAAAACATGACCGATGAGTCATAGGCAAAGTGTAGATGTCTCCAAAATATTGGATCTTTCAGTCTAAGTGTGGAGAAAGTATGATACTCATAAATGAAGTTCATGTCCAGGCTCAGTCCCCATCCCTAAGATAGCTCATCATTTATGTACATGCAAATATTCCCCAAAGCAGAAAGGTCCAAAACTGGAAACACTTTTGGTTCCAAACATGTCCAATAAGGCCTTCTCAACCCTAAGCAGAATTAGAGTGAAACAGAAGCCAGGAATTTGCCCTGTTCACCGAGCTTGGCATGGGGTGAGGTTCTGCAGACACCTGGGAACCTCCAACCCCCTTGCCAGGCACCCTGGGATGAGTGGCTGTGTTACAAAATGGAATTGTGAGGCACTCAGCTGGGATCAGGACCCGAGGTGGTGGGTGGCACCTGTTCTCACTATAAGAAAGTAAATAGGTGACTGTGTATGGAACCCAGGTCTAGTAAGAGTGGAGAAGGTGACAGCCACGAGCTGAGCAGCCCTTTCCTGAGGTGCTTGAGACCAGGAACGCCTCTGATTTGGGAAGTCCAGATTTGGGGAAACATCCACCTACATAATGAGATGTCTTGAACAAGAGCCAAGTCTAAATATGAAATCCATTTATGTTTCATATACATGCTACACATAGTATACAAGTAATTTTAGGCCATTTTATAAGAACGTTTCTTATAAAATGTTTTTTTTATATAGGAGTTCGTCACTTGTGGTATCAGGTTGACATTCAGAAACTGTCAAGTTTGGAGCGTTTCAAATATCGATTTTCAACTTGTCTAAATAGCATAAACCTTAGTAAAATACAAAGCTACCCTAGGTAATATATGTATTTTCTCATTAAAATTATATCCCACCTGATTCCTTCCCTCCCCTCTTAAGTCCTTCAGCTACCACATATTTGTCCCCTGCTTTAAAGTAAGGGAAATCAAAATGCAGGGTGGGTATGAGGTAACTTACATCTCATGTTTTTTCTTCCCAGGAAGCTGAAGAGTTTTTGTTTCAGGCAGCATTGGGGGTGGGACATGGGTTGGCTGAGGAGAAAGGGCAGGTACTGGCTTGGCAGCTGGGTCTCTGCCTTTCATTGTCTTTTCCATGTCCTTTAATAAGCCATTTCAATGCTGTGCTAGTGCCTGACTTAGTAGGACTTTCCTGTCATCAATATGTCTGAAATGATGAATGTGGCTTTTTATTTAAACAAGGTCTCTGTAGCCCAGGCTGGCCTAGGACTCATGCAGGTCTCCTGCTTCAGCCTCACCAGTGAAGTGCTGAGATTTCTGGCACTAGCCACAACACTGAGCTTGGCTGGTATTTTTAAAAATGAAGTCAAGGTAAAGTTCATTAGGGCCCATTATAAACAGTCAACCCCAATATTATTCAGAGAGATGCTCAGTGTCCGTGACTCAGGCAGTCTGAGGTTCCTCATTCCTTAATGTTCAGATGGGTCAACCTCTCTGCTGGCATTCCCCAGTTCATCCTGCACAGCCATAAGTTTTATGTTTTCAGGCATTTATGTTGGTGATTTTTTACCTGTGGGAAAATAAAATTCTCCTCCCATTGTTATTTTCTTAAGATCAGAAAAAAATGAAAAATTTATCAATAGGATTAAAACACAGAGTTTTCCATTTCCATTTGTATCCCAGAAAGGATAGTACACCCCCTCCCACCGACCTCTTTTTTTTTTTAGGTTTTATATTTGTTTTTTTGTTTTTGTTTTTATTATTTATTTTTGTATGTGTATGAATGTATTGTTTTGCATGCAGGTCTGTCACCCGTGTCATGCAATGCCGCTGAGGTCAGAAGAAGGTGTCTTCAGATTCCCCTGGGACTGGATGTTCTCCTGAATTGGAGTTAAGGACGGTTCTCCGCCGCCATGTGGGTGTGCTGGGGATCGAAACCCGGGTCCTTTGCTAAGAGCGTCGTTTGCTCTTTACAACCGCTAGGTCTTTCTTCCAGCCCCAGTGGGGGATGGGGGACCGCGAGAGCGCCGAATGGGGGAGGACACATACCCATAAACAGGAGCCAAGCACAGAAGCTTCATTAAATTACCCAAACTGTTCGTCATGGACTGTGATGCTACTTATTTAGGGAAGGAAATGTAAGCTGTAAGGTCCTTTAAATTGTCCTACAAGGTAAAAGAAATGGTGAATAATGTGATGTTGTGTAGTTCAGAAAAAATATATAGGCCATTTGTATACTAACCCAATACAAATTATAAATAAAACAATTAACATTTTATATTCCCAATTAGTTCAACTGTATATAACCATTTCCACCAAAACCTACACCTAAATTTAACTAATCTAAACATTTCACTAAGCCTTAAAATATCCTATAATTGTGTGGATAAAGCTTGGGCAGAGTTTGAGTACCTGCTGAATAAATTTTACCCAAATAAACACTTTGCTCTTTAATGCTATATGACTGGACTAAGACTTCTACTTATTGGGAAGTAAAAATTTAAGCTTAATTCTTTAAATTTGTCCTACAAGTAAAGAAAGTGTTACAATGGATGTTGTATATTTTCAGAAAAATATAGAGACCAACCCAATAAAATCTATAAATAAAACAACTTAGCTTTTTATATCCCGTTAGTTCAAATGTCTGTATCTAGCTCCGTTCTTTTTTTTTTAGCACAAAATCCTTCATATAAAACCAATTTGCAAGCAGTTAGTTGTGCCCCAGCCCACAGAGCCCAAGGCTCCCCACCATCCAGCTGGAGGGGCTTGAATGTTCAATCAAGTTGATCAAATAAGTGTCCAGACTATTTTGTCGTAGTTTTTTACCGTTCACCCCAATCACAGCCCCTACAATATGCCCACTCTCCCTCTTCCACAGATTTTCCTTAGGCTTAGAATGGGCACAGGTGGACAGAAGCACAACAGTCTACTTTTCTGGAGATGTCGTTTTGTGACTCTGTTCAGTTCTGGCTGTTTCCTTTCGTGGGCTGTTGAACTTTACCTTCCAGTGCTGAGAAACCTTCCTACCTCTCCCCTTTATAGGAAAAAGAAAAACATGATGGTAATGAAACCATCCCTAACTGTAACTGAGCCAATTGTACAGTGGTAATTTCCTATAAAACAGGCATAACGTATTAATTGATTGATAGGCATAGAACTGTGAAAGGATATTTCTCTTATCTAGAGCCAAATTCAATAGTAAAGTGTTTATAAGTGTTGTAATTAAGCAAAATATATTACTACAGGAAAGCTCTGACATCAGCAATGAATTATTCTGCCTAGGAGATGTTGGCAAGGGGATCAAACCCGCCCCCCCCCAATTATAAAGGCCTTTTGCCTATAAGTGGGATATATGCAAGGAGAAAAGGCGTAAATCCCTGTTGTTAAAAGACCTGTGTGAGCATGAAAAATGTTATGAGACGTCACTTGCTAGTGTACAACTGGCCTCTGAAATGCTAGAAGCGTTACCAAAGGCCACTAAAGCAATACAGCAAAATATTGGTCTCCCTGAGACAAGCAAGACTCCTCCGTCAATATCAGCTACACCTCAACAGCCTGGAGATACTGTGCAACAGTGGCAGCCAAGTGTCTATATATATCCCAAATCTATTTGGCTATTAGCTCTCTCCTTGGAGGAATAACTCACAGCGGATGCCACAAGCTTATGTCCTCTAGTGGTTAGGAGATGTTATAAGCCACAATAAGAACTTGTCACCCTTTATAGAGAAACCACAGTTTGCGGATTAGCATACCATCCAAGCATCTGTGTCTATGCTCACAGCTTAGCTTGACATAATAAGTGGTACTGCTTAAATGCCTGTACATCCAATAGCTTGTGCTTTGTTAGTATGACTAAAAAGGGTATCACTGGGAAAGCTGTCAATCCATGAAGGGAAACAACCTGAACAGACTGGAGTCCAAAATGACAACTCCAAAGAAATTAGACTGTTTTCTTCTCACCCACTTGTGCCCCTTTCCCAAAGCCCAGGGAACAAACTGCGGAAGAGGAGGCATGGTAGATTGTAAGGGCTGTGGAGAGATAGGGGTGAATCATGAGACTACAGGAATGTAGTCTGGACTCCTGATTGATCAACATGCCTGTGCATACAAGCTTCTCCAACTGGACTATGGGAACCTTGGGTTGTTCAAAATTTGGACATATATACTTGCTAAATGCACCAATTACCTAATTGTATGACATACTGAGTAACATCAATGTTATCTGCAAACAACTGTGTCATTATATTGTAGAATCCCTTAATAATAAAAAAAATTAAATTAAAAAAATGAAGTCAAGGGCCTGGAAGACTCATGGGTGAGGAACCAACTTGAGTTCTAATCACTTGAATCTTGTAACCCTCTATATCCTCCCTGTGCATAAGGTTGTAGAACTCATATGCCGTGTTATATTTCCACATCAATAGAATTAAGGATTATAAAAGTGGGAAGCCAGGTAGCTTTGGAAATAATCACTTCAAATACTTCAGAAAAAAAAGAGGAAAGCATTTTCCAGAATTATCATCTCGTCTGAGACTGGATCCATATATTTCTTTTAAATCAAGTTGGAAAGTACAGGGTATTGCTTAGAGTTATATAAAGCAATGCTATCTAACAGCTCTCCTCAGACCCAAGCCTTGCTCTGCCTCACAGACCATGATGGACCTAGGTGGTCAAAGTGCCACAAACAAAGTCTGGTGCCCAACCCTCCTTCCTAGAAGTAATGCCTACAATTCCTCCACAGAGAATGTTCAGCCTCTGACTAGAAGTTGAAATCAACAAATTTCAGGGCTGGAGAGATGGTCTAGTGGTTAAGAGCGCCGACCGCTCTTGCAGAGGACCCAGGTTCGATCCCCAGCACTCACATGGCAGCCGAGAACCGTCTGAAACTCCAATTCCAGGAGAACTCCAGTTCCAGGGGAATCCAACACCCTCTTCTGACCTCCGCTGCGGCATTGCACAACAAGGGTACACAAACTTGCATGCAGACAGTACATTCATACACATACAGAAATAAATAAAATTAATAATAAAAAATTTAAAAAAGAAATCAACAAATTTCAGTTCACAGAGGTCTTCATTTTTTTCTATTTATAGACACCAGCATTCCCTGATACACAAAATAAAGAACAAAATGTTTAGAGAACCACAGGGAGAATTTCACCATGCTTAGTATAGGTTTCAAATTCTGTTTATGATCACAAAGTGCCTACTGTGGTCAGACATATTTCCACTTCCAAAAGTTTTACCTGGGTTGGTTTTTGGAGCATAGTAGAGAAAAACAGGTCCCCAACACTCCCTAAAGTCACAACCCAGGTCACCCAGGGTCCAGCCCTCATTCCCTGACAGGCTTGAGGTGTTCGGAGGTGACACAGTCCGGTCCAGACATTTTGTTTCAGTTACTACTCACAAGCTGTGGAGAACTGCCTCCTGGAAAAGAAGTTGAAGATAACAACGAGGGCTTTGTCATGAAAAGCCTGCCGAAAGGCAGGTGCTCCTTCGGTTGGGTCTCTACCAGGGCACTGGACCTCATAGCAGCAACAGACAGCATCAGGCCTGGAGCACATCAGCGCTCACTTGCACTAACAAGCCTTTTGCCTGCGTTCACAGTTTTCACACTGAAGTTTTGCAGGCCTCTTGATGAGGCTCTGGAGCTCATGACAGGACTGGTGAGCATCACTGATGCTTCTAGAGAATCCTTGGTTGATTCTGAAAGTACTGGAAGACACAGACATCCAGAATAAAGCAATGAATTCTGCTTAATGTTAAGGTGTCCATCAGCACACGCTGAACACCAGAGGCCGATGAAGAAACAACATACTGGAGGCACCAGCAGGGTTTGGCTCAGAGTTGCTCGCAGAAACCTTCCAGGTGTCCAGTGGTGCACATGACTAAGGGTTTGTTTACGATGCTTGGGAGCTGGAGTCTTGGCACCGTAGCTTTGGTGGAAACAAAGCACTGGCCACTTCTGTCTATGTTTTTTAGAGGTTAGTTTTTGTTCCACATGGAGTTAAAGAAAGTAGCTTCTATGAAAATGACAGAATGTCCCCAAACAATGGAGAGGATAATTGGATTCTGGCCATGGCAAATGGAGGAGCATTTGAAGGTAAGAAACATGGCAGCTTACAGGCTGGGCTGGGGAAATGGAGGTAAATTGTTTGCCAGGCAAGCATGAAAGCATGAGCTCAGATCACCAACACTCACGTGAAGAGCAAGATGGGGCAACACACGCCTACAACCCCAGTGCAGGAGAGGCTGAGACGGGAGGCTCCTGGGGCTCACTGGCCAGCCAGCGGGCCAATCAGAATCATTGAGCTACAGGGTCCTTGAGAAACCCTGTCTCAAGAAAATAATATGAAGAGCTATTGAGAAGCTCTCAATATCACCCAGTATCAACCTGCGACCCCCACAGCCATGACATCCATTGCACACACATATGCACAGACACAGTCATGTACACACTGGGATCTGAGAACAGGATCGTTCATCAATAGCTGTTCCTGGAACCACAGAAAAGCAGGGAGGTTTATAAGCTGCCTGAGCACAGGCCTTACCATGATCACCTACCTCACAGGAACTAAAATTAAGTAATAGTTCCTGTTAAACTAATACATAAAAACCATTCATATTTATAAGGAAGCTTGTGGTTCAATACTTACATACATCGTGTAGTGCCTAAATCAGCTTAAATATCATCTCCTCAAAAAAAAAATCTATGAATTCTGGGCTGGAGAGATGGCCTAGCGGTTAAGAGCGCCGACCGCTCTTACAGAGGACCCGGGTTCGATCCCCAGCACCCACATGGCTGCCGAGAACCGTCTGAAACTCCAATTCCAGAAGAACTCCAGTACCAGGGGAATCTGAGACCCTCTTCTGACCTCCGAGGCACTGCACGACATAGGTGCACAAACTTGCATGCAGACAGTACATTCATACACATACAGAAATAAATTTTTAAAAATCTATGATTTCTTTATGGTAAAATCACTCAAAGTTCTTTCTTCTTGCCATTTGAGATAATACAGAATTGTATCTGTGGCCATGTTACTGTAAAATAACACACCAGCACTTACTCCTGGCTAACCAAAATCTATCACTTCTGGATCGACCTGTCTGCATATTTCTCCCCCAATGGATTCTCTTAAGACTATGATGACTACTGCTTTATCTCCAGTTCTTACAAGATCAGCTTTTCCCCATGTGCTATTCATATCACTGTGTCTGGCTTATTTTACTTCATACGATAGGCTCTAATTTCATCTAAGTTTTTGCAGAAAAGGATTCTACTCTTTTTTAAGACTGAATAGTATTCTAGTATATATATATATATATATATATATATACTAGAATACTATTTCTTTGCTGTGATAAAAATACTACCCAAAACCAACTTGATGAGGAAAGTTTATTTCATCTTACATTTCTCAGGTCTAGGTTCATCACTGAGGGAAGTCAGGGCAGGAACTTGGAGGCAGAAGCTGAGGCACAGGCCATAGAAGAAGGTTGCTTACTGGCTTGCTAACTTGGCCTGTGCTCGACTGCCTGCCTTGGAGTGGCACCACCAATCATAGTCTGGGCCCTCCTACATCACTCAACAATCAAAAGAATGTCCCAGAGACATGGCCACATGCCAATCCAATGGAGGAAATTCCTCAACTGAAGTTTCTTCTACCCAGGTGTGTCAAGTTGACAACTTAAGTTACCCAGAACAATGTATGTACTATATATATTTTTTTTTTCTTATCTATTCACCAGCCAATGGACATTTAGGTTGTTTTCATTTTATTTTTAAAAGATTTATTTTGTTGTATACACGTGTAACTAGATATAGTACCATAGGTAGATACATATATCTGGTACCCAGCCTAATGTTTCAAAATATATGTACATTGTAGAAGATCTAAATTGTGGTACTTCATATATGTGTTACCTCATAAAATTGGGTATGTGTGGCAGGGTGGGGGACACATAAAATCTACTCTCTTGGTGATTTTCAAGTCCTTCAAGTCTATAAAACATTGTTAACTATAGCCATCATATTATGCAAGGAGTGTCTCATAGGAACTCATGAAAAGTGCCAGGTTCAGAGCATGAGCCCCAGGCCACATCACCTGGCCCAGAGCCTGAACAAACCCAAGTGCCAGTTGTAACTAGCCATCTGATGAACAGATTCATAGAGGGGTTCCTTCAGTAAACAACTGGCTCCCTGAGCCTTTCCATAGGCCACAGAGCCCAAAAGGAAAGGCTATGAGATGAGATGCCAAAAGAGGACCTGGGGTTAGCAGAATATGTGGAACTGAAGCATGACAGGTGTGGTTGAGGGCAGGAGAGGGACAGACACTTCATGGCAGGACAGGCCACCATCAGCCATAAAGCACAGGAAAGCACGTGCCATGTGAATACTCCAAGAAATACTCGTTATGTAGTCCAGGCAGCCTTCAAACTTAGAGCAATCCTCCTGTTTCAGCCTCTTCAGTGTGCACCAGGATATTTCTCCTTCCCAAGATATACTCTGTTTTTTTTCTTTTTAAGATTTTAGCCTTTTTAAATATATTTATTTTATTGAACTTCTGTGTATTTC
This sequence comes from Rhizomys pruinosus, assembly GCA_009823505.1. Taxonomy (NCBI): domain Eukaryota; kingdom Metazoa; phylum Chordata; class Mammalia; order Rodentia; family Spalacidae; genus Rhizomys; species Rhizomys pruinosus. The sequence goes on along the minus strand of VZQC01007176.1, from coordinate 54,374 downwards.
ACGCAGAACATCCCAATCATCTCTGTGCACCTTTCCCCCACGGGCACTCATACATTCTGTCACCTGTGGCCATCATGTCAAGCTAGTTCATCCACTAGGGTCTAGTCAGCCCTCCTAGAGTCCCTCCTCCTTATGAATATCATCTGCCATTAATTCTTTGACCAAGATTGGGGTCTGCTGCCCATTTCCACGGATCTGTGTTGGGTTTTTGTCTCCTTAAGTTTGCATGGGTCTTGTCATTCTGACACCATTGCTGTAGGTTGATAAGAGCAAGGTCCCAGTAGCTTGTAGGACTCTATTTCAACATGGTCATATACCTCCTCCCTGGCTCTAAGAATCTTTCTACCCTTTCTTCCATAATGGTCCCTGTGCCCTGGGTAGGTGGATTTTAATAAAGGAATCCTGTCTAAGGACCCACGGGCTGCAGATCTTTTGTTTTCCTGGCCCTCTGTTACATGAGGGAGCTTCATTACTGAGAACTGAGAGATTCAATAGTGTCTTCTTTACCCCTTGTTCTGTGTTCCCTGTGCCTTAAGTGTAGAGGTTGCATTGTAGATGTGTCATGTAGGCTTGGGCAATTCACAGACAATTCTGTGTATGACCAGTTGTGGAACTCTGTAATACTGTCCATCTGTTGAAAAGAAGCTTCTTTGACGAGTGGTGACTGGGCTACTTGTCTGTAAGTATAAGGATCCATGTTTTGCACATATTAAGAGATTACATTTGTCTGGGCATATGACAACCTTTTTTCTCAAAGTCTTTATTTTTAACTGTGTGTGTGTGTGTGTGTGTGTGTGTGTGTGTGTGTGTGTTATGTGTGGGAACTGAACTCAGATCCTACGGAAGATTAGTCTGTGCTTTTAACCTCTGAGCTATCTCTTCAGCTCCCCAAGACATGCTCTTTATAGTTGCTCTTTCCCTAAAAAAAAATTACTTAAAATATCGATTCTATTTTACAAGTTTTAGGATACATATACATAACTCTGGGAAAATCCCCATTGACTCCACTAGCCAGAGAAAAGGCAATATAATTTTCATGAATGTTTATATTCACCTGGGTGCATTTAATCTAATGAGTGTTTTTACCCCTTCATTGTCAGATGCATTAAAAATAAGGTGACCTGGTGATAAAATAATCAAAGAGTGATAAGCTATTCATAAAGCAAAATTTAATCTACTTAAATGTTGTATGTTTATAGTTTATGGATCTAAGATTTCTAAATATTTTGATATTGCAATGTCATTTGTTTTTTAAAAGATGCAATGATTACAGGTTAGAGAGAGGGCTAATACTTTATCTGATTTTAGTTCATTTAAAAAATATATATTCTTTGAGTTATTTTAGAGAAATTAAAAATAGACAAACATATCAGGATCGCTTATGCCCTTGGAAAATTTTCCCATGCATGAAAGGTTAAAGTCTGCTAAAACTTCTATCCCAGTCTATGTGGAAGTTGAGGCTCCTCTGGTAGCTTCCAGCACAGGGGTCAGTGAGCCCCTCCTCACAAGAGTGCCCGCCCCCAATCACTTCAGCTGTCTCTCAGCATGAGGATGAGGGAGGGGCAGAGAGGCTCCACAAAATGTCAACTACTGTTGTATGTAGTAGGTGCCGAAGATGTCCATGACTGTGTGTACACTTGACACCTTGCTGTTCAGGGTTCTCTCCCTCTCTCTTAGTTCAGGGATGAAAGTATATTTCCCATGATGTGGGATAAATTCACAGTGCTACCTGTGAATTTTAGAAACAACAAGTCAAAAGTATCCAGAGAGACAGAGAAAGAGAGAGAGAGAGAGAGAGAGAGAGAGAGAGAGAGAGAGAGAGAATATGATATATCTGATTTTAAGCCTCAGAAAAGAAACAAGGAGCTACAAAAGGTAAAAGCTTCACCCACAGGCCACCATCCATCTTGATGAAGCCTTTCTGAACTCTAAAAGCCCATGAATTTTCAGTTAGCCATTAAGATCATGGCTGCTGTCACCTATGGGGTCTTCCTCTGGAGACTTTGTGATAGATGAGAAAGGAGCCAGGCGATGTAAGGAGGCCAGGATGTCTGAGTCAGGAGCAGCAGCTAGAGAAGGGTTATGACAGTGTTAAGGAATCACCCATCCGGAAACACAATGGCCTCAGGCGCCTCCCGGCTCAGGCCCACGACCAGGGCTGGACTGTGCATCATGACCGCAGCTTCTGTGTAAGCAGCAGGATGATTCTGAAAGTTCTTTTAGAACAGTTCTATTTCTCGTCTCTGTCCAAACGCAAGTTTGAATTAAAGTCTTCTTTTAAGTTATTTGAGGCTCAGTTTTCCACACCTATAATACAACAAATGTCGACCTTGCCTACCTGACTTAACAGAAGCTTACTATCTGTCCCAAATGTTGGTTATGAACACTAAAACACAGGGTTTCACATTCCTCACCTTGTGGGGAAGAGAGAGAATACAGAGAATAAAGATGTAGACAGGAAGTGGGCAGAGGCAAGATACCCCCAACAACCTCCCATTGGCCCACTAACTCCAGCCAGGACACACCTCCTGAAGATTCCATCACTTCCCAAAATAGTGCCACTCTTTGGGGGCCACACATTCAACACAGGAGCCCACAGGGGTGGGGGTGGGGCAGGCATTTCAGATTCAAACCACAATACCCGTTGATCAGTGATTCGTAAGAGTAGGCACCAGACATGAAAGCAGCTTCACAGAGTCTAACCAATTTGATTGACACAGCCAAACGGAAGCACAGTATAACATGAAGAATTAAGTGTGGTAATTCAGTTGCAAGAGGCCAAGGATTTTTATTACAAAAGCATCCATTTAGTCTTCAGTTATTACCAGAACTGTGTGGGCCCAGGGTTTGGTGTTAAAGAAGGTGTGGGTGAGTGGAAGAGGGACCCAGTGTGAACAAGTGTTGTTGGCATCTTCTATTACTAAGGTTTTTCCAAAAAGTATTTATTACTTTCTGAATTCTGGAGAAATGGTTCAGCAGTTAAGAGCACTGGCAGCTCTTGAAGAGGACCCAGGTTTGTGTCCCAGCACCCACATGGTGGCTAACACTCATCCCAAATTACAGTTCTGGGGGTTGGGTGTCTCTTCACATTACCCATAGCCTCTCCAGCACCCCACTCCCACCCCAGTACTGAGTTTTAAAGAGCAAAAGAGGAGCTGGAGAAGCGGCTTGGCAGTTAAGAGCATGTGCTCTCTAGCAATCACAAGAACTGGAATTCCAATCCCGGCACCTGTATAACAAATGCCAGTTTCTGCAAATGCCTGTGTCCTTTTTTGGTTTCTCTATTGCTGTGATAAAACCCTGATTAAAACCAACTTGAGAAAGAAAGAGTTTATTTTAATTACACATCTGGTCATAAGTCATTCTTGAGGGAAATCAGAAGGCAAGAACTCAGGGTAGGAACCCATAGGCAGAGCTGAAGCACCAACCATGGAGGAGGGCTGCTTACTGGCTTGTCCTCTGGCCTGTGCACAGCCTGCTTTCCATACAACCCAGGATCACCTCCCCATGTAGTGAACTAGTCTTCTCTCATTACTCAACAGTCAAGAAAATACCTCCAGTAAATTTCCAAATTGAGGTTCCTTCTTACCAAGTGTGCTAAGTTAAAACAGAAGCTATCTAGCACAAATAACCCCTTGTCATCTTGACACACAAACACATCACTATTAAACCATAGCCTTTATGTTTCTCATCCCCAAATTCTTATGTTAATATCACAATATAAAACATACTACAGCTTTAAAAGTCCTCCAGTCTTATTTAAAACACTTTAAAAGTTAAAATTCTCTTTAAGTGTCTCTTAACAGTGGGCTCCTGTAAAATCTAAAGCAAGTTATATAGTATCTTATTTCAAGATGGAATGACCATGGCACACTTAAAGCCAAGTCCAGCAGCATAGACAGCTAGGATTCATTCACAATCTTTTGGGCTCAGACAGCACCCCTTCTCTGGTTCTGCTATCCACAACCCACACAGCTGGTCTGCTAAGCCCAGGCCAGCACTGCCCCATACCTGCTGTTGTCCTTGGCATCTCTGCTATATCCTGATATCTTCACTGAAGTTGAGGCTGCACCTTCACCAATGGCATCTCCTGGGCACACACAATGCCAAGCCTCAAAGTCTCTCCGTGACCTCTACAGTGCTGCAGCTTTCATGCTGCCCAAACCAGTACTACCTGGGAAACATACCCATTACCAAGTCTGGCTTCTATCCAGTTGAGATGCACCTTTGGCCACTCTGGATCATAACTTCTGTGTGTTGATCCTAAGAAAATAAACCCCAGAAGATTTCAATTCAGTGACAGTCTCTTGTTAATCACAGATGATTTTTTGGCCCCAGCTAACCAGCATTGATTATCCCAGGAAAGCAAAGATTTCACTTCAGTGGTTCTGGTCTCTTATTAATCACAACTGAATCTTCAGCCCACCATTCACCAGAAACCACAAATTCTAAATTCAAACTACCATACAAACAGCCCTGAAAGTCTTTGCTTCTTTTGAAACTTCATAAGCCAGGCCTCTACAATTTATACTTCTTCAAGAACTTGACAGTTTTTCTAGTCCAAGTTCTAAATGCATCTACAATATTCCCCAAAAAGACATGTGTCAGGTCCTTCACAGCAATATCCTATTCTCTGATACCAACTTATGTCCTACTTTGGTTTCTCTATGGCTGTGATAAAACACAGCTCAACACCAACTTGGGAAGGAAAGAGTTTATTTGGCTCACACATACTGATCACAGTTCTTCCTTGAGGGAAGCCAGGGCAAGAACTCAGGGCAGGAACCTGGAGGTAGCAACTGAAGCACAGACCATGCTCAGCCTGCTTTCTTTGTTTTTTTTTTTTCAATATTCTTGATCTAGTACAATTTTCTTATTTTTCTTTATTTTTTCTTTTTTTTTTTTTGCAAGAAACACTTGAATTTCACATCAGATTACAAAAAGGCAACAAATCCATATGCCAAAAGCACAAAGAAAAATCAACAACATGGGAAAAGCAAATAAGAAATCCCCACATAACACTATATCTAGATAGATAGATAGATAGATAGATCTGTTGAAGTCTCAGTTCAGCTCTCTGCTCCATCTATTGGAGTGTAGGCCCATTTATTTTCTTTCTCTGCCTTTTTTATTTGTTTTTTTTTTTTTTTTGACGTAGTTATATTATGTTCTGGTAAGATACCTAATGCTTTGTCATACTTATCACTGGTTAAGGTTTCCTACCACTCTGGGGATTTCTCTTCACTTCCTTGAATTGTTTCTTTTGATGTACAAACTTTGGATTTTAGATGAAGAGTCCCATTGTCATTGTTGACGCTTAATCTTGCACAGCTGCATGTCATAAGATTTAAAGAAGTCTTTTTCTTGAGTCTGTGAGTAGATGGCACCTAATACGCGTTTTACATTAGTGCATAGACCGCACCTCTTACATGAGGTCATCGGGTTCGTCCCCCAAGCACCCCCACAGATATGGCGGCCGATAACCATTCTTGATAAATCTCCATAATTTCGAGGAAATACCTCCCAAGTTCCAGGGGAATCCAAGACACTCTCGTTCTGACCTCCAGGCGGCAAATTCGCAGAACGAAGGGACACAGAACTTGCATGCAGACAGTACATTCATACACATACAGAACATAAAATAAAAATAATTTTATATGAAAAATTATTTAAAAAAGAAAGAAAGGAATAAGTTTACTAAGCCTACTGTCTTGTAAGTCTGCCTGCCAACTTTTTTCTTCGTATCTCAGGCTCTTCAGAAGATTGTTAGGGGGGGTTTCAGGTTGAGAAGGTCTTGTACCCATCTGAAAGTTAAACTAATATGTTACAAGGTTGTATGAGGTAGATTTTTATTTCCATTCTTCTACAAGTGGTATACCAGTTTTGCCAAACACCACTGTCAAGCAAGTCTGCCTTTCTTTTTTTTTTT
>VZQC01007176.1:0-47600 GCA_009823505.1 Rhizomys pruinosus | reverse complement strand
TTTTTTTTTAGTCTTTTTGAGAGAGGGTCTCCCTGTAGCCCCAGCTGTCCTGGAACTCACTCTGTAGACCAGGCTGGCCTTGAACTCACAAAGATCTGCCTGCCTCAGCCTGCTTTCTTAAACAATCTAGGACTACCTGCCCAGAGGTGACAGTGCCTACAGTATGCTGCCCCTCCCCCCACATCACTCAACAATCAAGAAAATGCCTCACAGTTATGCTCACAGGCCAGTCCAGTAGAGGACATTCCCCAGTTGAGGTTCCCTTTTCCCAAGTGTGACAAGTTGACAACTGATGTTATCCAGCACAGTCTGTATCCACAGCTCTGTGCAGGGCAGAGCCAAGAGCACTGATGGAATGTCCTGGTCTCCGGTCTAGTTGAGGAACTATGAGTCCCAGGTTCAGAGACAGATTCTGCCTCAAAAGGAGCAGGTGGAAGGTGATAGAGGAACTTGATGCCCCTCTGGCCTCTGTTCCCATGTGCCCAGGTGCAGATCCCCACCCATGTACACATGTGCACACATCTTCACAGACAGATAAATAATTTTCCAAAAAAGGAAACAAAAAAGCTAAAAATGGGAGTGAGACGGGACCTAACCAAGACCCTGATGATAGTACATCTGTGTTGCTCAGAAACTCAACTTTGCCAGCACATCTAAGGATATGCTGGGAAGAAGAGAGTAAGACCTGCACCAGCATACATGCTTCATGTTTGTCTTGGCATGTAGCATGATCCATGCTGCTTTAAACTCCAGGTATCTGAGGCTGGAGAGATGGTTCAGAGCTTAGAAGCACTGATATTCTTGCAAAGGACCTGGATTTGATTCCCAGCATGCACGTGGATGCTAACAACCATCTATAACTCCAGCTCCAGGGGAATCTGACACCCTCTTCTGACCTCGGGCAATGCACTACATGGGTGCACTTACTTGCATGCAGGCAGTACACTCACATACATAAAATAAAATAAAAATAGTACAGTTTTTTTCTATTACTTTTTTACTTCTTTTCATTTTTAACAATAAGTAATAATTTATGAGTGCAAGCATCCTTCATGTAAAACCAATTTGCAAGCAGTTGTGCCCAAACCCACACAGCCCAAGGGTCCCACCATCCAGCTGGGGGGCTTGTATGTTCAATCAAGTTGATCAAATAAGTGTCCAGTATATATTGCTGTAGTTTCACCATTCACCCCAATCACAGCCCTTACATTCTACCATGCCCCCTCTTCTGCAGATTGTTCCCTAGCCTTAGAAAAGGGGCATGGGTGGACGAGAAGCAAAATAATCTTTCTTTGGAGCTGTCATTTTGGACTCTGGTCAATTCTGGTTGTTTCCTTTCATGGGCTGACAGTTTGTCCAGGAATAACCTTTCAGTCCTACTAATGAAGCACAGGTAATTAGATATATAGGTATTCAAACAGTACTACTTATTATGGTAGGTTACTTTGGTATAGGCACAGATATTTGGATGGTATGTTAATCTATGAATTACATTTTTTTTCTGTAAAATATGACAGGGTCTTACTGTGGTTTATAACATCTCCTAACTGCTAGAGGATGTAAGCTTGTGGCATCAGCCATGGGTTATTCCTCCAAGGAGAGAGCTAATAGCCAATTAGATTTGGGATATACGGGCATATGGCTGCCACTGCTGCATAGTATTTCCAGGCAGGTGAGGTGTACCTGGTACTGATGGAGGAGTCTTGCTTGACTCAAGGAGACCTATATTTGCTTTATTGGTTTAGTGGCCTTTGGTAACACTCTCTGGTATTCCAGAGACCAACTGTACACTTGTAAATGCGGTCTCGATACATCTTTCCCATGCTTACATCAGGTCTTCAACAGCAGGGCCTTATCGCCTCTCTTCTTGCAGGTATCCCAGTTTACAGGCAAGAAGCCTTTACCTTTTTTTTGGGGGGGGGGGGCTTGTATCCCTGGCCAACATCTAATTGGTAGAATAATCCATTGCTGATCATAAATGATCTCCTTTGTAATTAATATATTTTGCTTAAGTGCCCACATTCTTAAGGAGGACTTTAGTATTCTACTTGGATCTGAATAAGAATAATCCTTCAAATTTCCTATGTCTGTAGTCAGTTAAGAAGGCCAATTTACCAGTTTATAAGAGATTACCTCTTAACAGTTGGCTCCAATTTACGTAGAGAATGATCATCATCATCATTTCTCGTTGTTCTATGAAGGAGAGGTAAGAAACTCTCTCCTATTAAAACTCTGTGGCACCTAGGAAGGTAAGTTTTCATTAGGACTCATTTATAAAATCGCATTGTTAAAGTAAGGTCCACAGAGGGGTTTGATGGCTGTGGTAACAGTTGATGCTTTTCCTTTCCCAGTGTTCAGATGGCCAACCTTTCTGCTGGCACTTCCTGGTACATCCTACCCAATGCAAACCCTTGTTTCTTTTCTTTCTCAGCCATAAGTTGGTGACGTTTTGACTGTGGGAACATACACATCTTTTCCCATATTAGTTTTTAAGATTTGAATTGTCCAAAGTTTTGACAAAAAGGTTTCATATATCTCTGTATTCCCCCCCCCTTTATTTATTTATTTTAGGTGTTTTGTTTTTTGACCCATGAGTCTTCAAAAGGCATTTCGTAGTACATGTACCTATAGGCAGGAATAAACATCAGATTTCATCCCATTAACCCATGTTTTTGGTGATCTGTATGTCATTACTGGGAAGCAAATTTAATTCTTAAGTTAATCATCCTACAGGTTAAAAGAGAATGCTACAATGATACGTACAACTAGAAAAATCTAAGGAGAACATTTGTATGTGCCAATCCCAAAGTTATGTTATACAAGATTTTAAGTTAAAACACGTGGGGACAACAAAATTTATATTTCCAATTAACTAAGGTGTATTACCATTTTTATCAGAACCTTTAAACCAATGTTGTTTAATATACACATATTTACTTTTACTAAGTCCTAAAACACCATGTAACCTATAGGCAGAGTCTGAGCAAAATTGGATACTTGTTGAACTCACATCAATTAAATATACATTAATCGAATATAGACCCCTGTCCCACTCTCGCCTCTCCCACCCCTTCCGATTCACCATTTCAATTTTCTGATGCAGTCTTTCTGTTGTTGTGATTTTAATATGCATCCCTCTCCACAAGAAATATTTACAACTGGGTTATTGACACTAGCATCCACAGATGAGGGATACCATTGGTTGTTTGTTTTTCTGGGACTGTGTTAATTCACTTAATATAATATCTTCTAGCTCCATCCATTTCCCTGCAAAGTTCATGATGTTGTCTTTCTTTACCACTGCATAGAACTCCATTGTGTACATGTACCACATTTTCTCTATCCACTCGTCAGTTGAGGGGCATTAATTTCCAGAGTATACAAGCTACTCAAAAACCAAAGAAGAAAGAAAACAAATGGACCACTCAAAAGATGGAGCAAAGAACTGAATAGAGACTTCACAGAGGAGGAATTAGAGATGGCTGAGAAACATCTTAAAAACTGTTCAACATCACTAATAATTAGGGAAATGCAAATTAAGACCACTCTAAGATATCATCTCACTCCAATAAGGCTGGCCAGGATCAAGAAAACAAACGATATCAAGTGCTGGAGAGGTTGTGGGGAAAGGAGAACACTCATCCATTGCTGGTGGGAATGTAAACTTGTACAGCCACTATGGAAAGCAGTGTGGAGAACCCTTGGAAGACTCAAAATGAGCTTGCTGTTTGACCCAGTCATACCACTCCTGGGTATATACCTACAAGACTCATCTTACTGCAGAAATACATGCACTGCTATATTTATTGCAGCTCTGCTCACAATAGCAAAAAGCTGGAACCAACCCAAAAATAGTACAGTTTTTAAAATTCTAGCTATCTTACAATCCCACTGCTGGGTAAGTATTCAAAGACATTGAAATGAATATGTTCAAGACAGGTCTGCACATGCCTGTTCATGCATGTTTATTGCACCATTATACACAATAGCCAAGATATAGAATCAACTTATGTGTCCATGAACAAATGAACAAATAAAAGTCACATACACACACACACACACACACACACACACACACACACACACACTGAAGTGTTTTTCAGCTATAAAAGGAATGAAATGTAACCTGCAGGAAAGTGGATGAAACATGTTAACTGAAACAAGTCAAACAGAAATACAAATACCATATGTTCTTACATACATATGAAAGTTAAGAAGTTGATCTCAAATAAGTAGAAAATAGAATAGCAATTACCATAGTCTGGAAAATGGGAAGAAGGGAAGGAAGACGATAAGAAGAGATGGAGGGAGGGAAGTTCATTATGTGGGCGAAGCTGAGCAGGATCTGAAGCTCAGCAGGGCAACCACAACAACAACAATGAACTCCATTTCAGAAGAGCAAGTTGGATAATGTGTGAATGTTCTCCACACAAAGCAGCAATGATTGTCAAGGTGTCGGATGTGCCAATGGCCCAAATGTGATTGTTACACATTGTATATCTGTATGGAAATGGCAGATAAATACGTGCAATCACTACGTATCAGTTAAAAGAAAAAATAGGTTTTAGGAGTTGGAAAGAAGCCTCGGTAAAGTGCTTTATGCACAAATGCACAAATGCAAGGACCTGAATTTGTTCCTCAAACCCACATGAAGAGTTAGGTGTGCCAGCATGCACCATGATCCCAGCAGAAGAGTCCCTGGACCTTGCTGGCCAGCCAGTCTACCTGAACCAGGAAGCACCAGGGTCAGTGAGACAACCTGACTCAAAAAATAAAGTGGAGAGTGACTTGGGAAGACATCCAACACAGTCCTCTGCCCTATACATGGACACAAACATACACACACACATACACACACACACACACACACACACACACACACACACACACACACAAAAACAGAGTAACAAATATTTTTTCAAAAGAAAATAGATAATATTTGATTTCTCAAGGTGTGTTCATACTTCAGCATGAATCTCCAGAAATCTTGACTAGGACAGTAGGGAATTGGGAGATGGAGAGAGGGCACAGCAGTTAAGGGCCTCGGCTGCTCTCACAAAGGACCTGAGTGTTATTCTCACCACCTACATAGTGGCTATCAACAAACAATAACTCCAGTTCAAGAGATCCAATGCCATCTTCTGTCCTCCTCCAGCATTCCATGCATGGGTGTGTGTAGATACCCTAACACTAACGGTAACCCTAACCCTAACAAAACCCTAACTGTAATCCTAATCATCCAAATCCTAATCCAAACCTTATACCTAAACCTAACCCTAACCTTAACTGTAATACTAATAATACTAATCCTAATCCAAACCTTATCCCTAACACTAACCCTAATTATACTAATCCAAACCCTAAACCTTATACCTAACCATAACCCTAACCTTAACTGTAATACTAATAATACTAATCCTAATCCAAACCTTATCCCTAACACTAACCCTAATCATACTAATCCAAACCCTAAACCTAACCCTAATCCTAACAGTAACTGTAATCCTAATCATCCTAATTCTAATCCAAACCCTAATCCTAACCCTATCCCTGACCCTATCCCTAACCCTAACCCTAAACCTAACTCTATCCCTGAACCTATCCCTAACCCTATCACTAACCCTAATCCTAATCCTAACCCTTAGGTTGAAAAAGAAATAAAATTCCTCTCATTCCTGCTAATCAAACCCTGAGTCAGGAACGGAGGATCTCAGGACAGCAAGCACCACCGTACAGGCTGGAACTGGGCCTGGGGCTCATATGCTGGCCTAGGGGTACAAAACAACAGGAAAAAGATGGTTCTGGTCCAAAAGAGAGAAAGAAAAGCCTCACCTGTGTTCCCTGTGCTGTCCTTGGGAGCAATAATGTGAGAGGAGAGCCCTAGCCAAACTTGCCTGGCTGTCAATGATCAGTACTGAGTAGGTTCTAAGCATTGTGCCCTGCAGGTGGACCTTTACCTGCCTTAATTATTTCATCTTCACAGCAACCCTAGGGCTGGAGTGTAGTGCTTCTCAAGTTATTGATGAAAAAAATGAGGCTTTGACAGGCCAAAGATAGTCCATCTTTTTCTAGGCAGATTTAGCAAGTACCGCCCGCCCAGAACAGCTGGCCCTCATCAAACAGCAGAGATGATGGTCTTCACTGCCCTTCAGACATGTTCAAGGCCTGACAGTTGGAGAAAGCACATCTCTCACCACCACCAACAGGGTTTGGCTGAGGAAGACACACAGCACTGCCCCAAGACACACAGACCCCACAGCTCCTGTAACAGGGGTGGCCCAGCTGCTTCTTGACCAACTATTCTGTGTCTCAGTGATGGTTGTTCTCTAGATTCCTCCACAGTACTGAATTGTCAAGTTTCAGCTAAAACTAAGTCAGAAAGTCTGAGCACCTGTGGGATACAAAGGACTGAAGTGATTTATAAGGGAAAGAGGATTGCATAGCTCATAGCTCGGGATGCTGGAAAGCTCAAGAGAACGGTACCAGCATCCACTTGGCTTCAGTGAACTTCCTGTTGCTTCAACTGGGGCAGGAACTACAATGAGAAGAGAGAACAGAAGAGACAAATTGGGAGGGTCAGCCTTGTCTGTAACAGCTGTCCCCAAGGCCAGCAGTCCTGTCCTGTGAAGGTAAGCGCTCATCCCACCATGAGTGTTAACCTCACCCAAGGCAAAGGCGTCAACTCTCATGACCTCATTATCCCTGAAGGCTGCTCCTACCAATACTGCCACACACCAAGCAAATGAGTTTTAGAGGAGGCACCCCATATTTGTACCACAGTGCCCCCATATGACCTTTAAAAGCAACCCACGTGCAGTTGCCTCCAAGGCCAAAATAGTATCTGTGAGGGAAGAACTGCTGGTTCCCAAAGGTATAGGATACACAAACCCGAATATGGCTCCTGTTACAGGGAGAAAACATCTGAGGTAAGAAAAATCTCTGCTGCTTTCCCCTTTCCTCTCTAAAACACAGAGACCCTCGAAGCAGCTTTGGGGAAGAAAGAGTTTCTTGCATCTTCCTCTTCCAAATGAAAGCTCATCACTGAGGGAGCCCAAGGTAGGAACTTAGAGCAGGAACCTGGAGGCAAAAACTGAAGCACAGGCCATGGAGGGATGCTGCTTGTGCACTTGCTCCCCTGGACTGGGCTCAGCCTGCTTTCTTACATACCCCAGGACCACCTGTCCAGGGGTGGCAGCACCCACAATGGGCCGCCCCCCCCATCACTCAGCAATCAAGAAAATTTCCCCCAGACATGACCTCAAGCCAGTCCAATAGAGGAAATGCCCCAGGTGAGGTTCTTCCTTCTCAGGTGTATCAAGTTAACAACCAGAGCCAACCATGACAGACCCTCTTCCATATTTTCCTCTGAACACAGAAGAAGTGCCTGTCCCCAGGCCCTGATGATTTACCCAGTCTGTAACTTTTAGATACAAAGTCCTTTGTCTACTTGTACTTCCGCTTGAATGTCTACTCTTCACTATCACAGGCTTCCATGACTTGAGGTCTTCATAACATCATGAAAGTTTCTATGATACAAAAATGAACATTAGATAAACATGTATGTTTTCACCATCTTCTGCTCTGAGGACCTCAGATGACACTATGAGTGGAGACATCCCACTCTTTCTTCCTATACCCCATGCTCTCTCCACCCACCATGTGGCCTGGTTGCAGCTCTGTGATGGGGGACAGGAACTGTTTTAACATCATATAACGTAATGCCTGATTTTTGTACTTTCAATTTACCTTCTGTTATAGATAGAATTCTGGATCCAAGTTGGAAAAACCACCTTCAAGTCTCACTTCAGTCAAGTTTCATCTGAGTCCTAAGGCAAATTCTCAGCAATATTTTCCACTCCGGGCACTGCAGAGTCATCATCACCTTCATTTTTACCAACATGGGTGATTACTTAGCACATTCCTTATCCTCTCACAGAGCACAAGGTTCACTGCAACACTTATCTAACACAGATCCTGGCACAGATTAATACCTGTTTATTATAGCCACTTGTTGAATCACAGATGAGCGTGTTGGCCTTTCCATTTAGAATGACACAAATCCTAGCACTTACCATGGGTTTTTATGGAGAATGAATGCAATGCTGCGTGTCCATTTCCACTGAGACCTGGGAAGCACCTTAGAAAGCCAATGTTTATGGTAGCTACATTTCACTCCTGCCTCTACGGCCTGAACTTGAAGAAGCCACAGAAACAATGGTCCAAGCGGCTTGGGTTGATGACATGGCTTTCCAAGTTGTAGAGCCAATGGGACTGCCTCAGCCTGGCTTCCTGATGCTTAGTGGGAAGGCTGAAAGAAAACACCCAGAAGTCGCCTTTCACAGTCACAGGACAGGAGTCCTCTCAGGACAAAGACACTGAGAGCTGTGGTTCCTGACATTCTGTGGAGCTGGCTTCTTTCCCAACCACTGGTTTGCATTCTTTCACCTTCTACTTTTTCAGTTGGATCTCATTTAATTGTTGTCATTTTGTGTGTTCACCTTGAAGCCCCAGGGCACCTTAGGCACCTTAAACATATCAGGCATAAAGCATACAAAAATAAATTCCACTTCAATCTTTCCACATGGTGAAATGCTGGCCACTTATAATAGAACCCTGATGTGCTTCGCTAGACCATCCAAAGAGCACTTCTTGGGAAGTTCTTGGGAACAAAACAAAACAAAAATAGAATGCATCTACTGCCCCAACTCAGGAGTTGGGAGAGAAGGAGAGAGAAGGAGAGAGAGAGAGAGAGAGAGAGAGAGAGAGAGAGAGAGAGAGGCAGCCAGAGGGAGAAAAGAAAAATACATGGTGTTCTTTCTCTTCCTGATTCATTGCACCGCTGTGTTAAATTCAAATGATTTTGAGACCATTTCACTATAAATATTGAGCCAAATACTCCTTATCCTGTGAAGCAATCGCCAAGTAAAAGAAGATATATTTGGAAAACATTTGGAAAGCCTCAGACTGCTAATGGGGGAGGGGGATTCCTCAGGAAGCTGGTTTGACTTTTCTATCTTTCAATGTTTTCTGAATCTATATTCAATAAACAGCAAGGGTCAGAGATGCTCAGGAAGTTGGAAACTGAAGGTGTGTATCGAGCCAAACATTTAGCTTCTATTTTCTTTCAAGTGAAATAAGACTGTAAATTAATCAAGTTAACTTATTTTAGCTTCACTAAGAATGCCTGCTCTGGCCTGGACCTCTCCGTGAGATGATTTTGTACCTTGTCTCCACAGAAACTCTAAAGAAAGACAACAGCTGATCCATCCATCACAAGGCCCTGAGGTGGTTCTGCTCAAACAAACAAAAAAAGAGGGATCAGACACCCTCTTCTGACTTCTGCCAGCATTGCATGACACAGGTGCACTTACACACATGCAGGCAATACATTCATACACATAAAATAATAAAAAAAAATACCAGAGCTAGTGCCCAACACAGAGGTTAGAGGTGGAGAGATCAAAGAAAAGAGAAGAGGGGGTCCCTGTGCATTGCCTTTGATATGCCAAGGCGGACCTTCCTTGGCACAAGCTCCTTCCGGTATCCCCTCATGCCTACATCTTCTATTTGTAGCTACATTCAAATTCATATATTCAAACCACTACTTCAGCCAACAATATGTGGCCCAAAAATTGTCTACAGAGACTGAGCACAATCCATAATTCCTTTGCCTTACTGCTCTGACACCAAGTGTCAAGATCCGAGTGTGACCCCCATGTCACCCTGGCTTTGCTTGTACATCTATTGGATCTTGTGAGCACTGGCATTTGAAGGACAGGATTAGATTCATCCCCATGCCTCATTTCACTGACAGGGGAGACTTAGCTCAGTGGCTAGGGATCCTCAGAGCCTGTGTTACACTCAAGCCTGATACTCACTGCTCTATTTCCACACAGTCAGGTCCTACCCCTTTGTGCCTGTACTCTTGGTGCCCAATACATTATCGTCTTCCACACAGCTAGAAACAAGCTAATTAGAATGCTTAAATCTTAAATTCTGTACAACTGTTGTTTCTATCTACCCAACTATTCCAATATATACCAGCTTCATATGGCCAAAGTTCTGTTATCTTGCTGCTTCTGCGGATCAGTCAGTTGGGTCCCCTAACCTTGGGCTCTTGGGAAACTGTATTCAAGGTCTTTGCTGTGACTATGGTCATCTGGGAGCTTGGCTAGGGGAGGGTGGCCTGAAAGCCCACACAGTCCCACTTTCTGGCTGTTCACCAGAGACTTGGCACCCTTATATCCTCAGCTTCTCAACAGAGCCACTCAGATGAGGTGCTTACACTCCAGAAGAGAGGATCCAGAGAAAGTGAGTTGTAGGGACAGGCTAAAGCCATAGGCATTTTGTAATATAGTCTCTGAAGTGACTGTCCAGTTCTAATCCATTTCTGTTTCTTAGAAGCAAGTGTTTAGGTCCAGCACACACTCAAGCACCAGGGAGCTCTGTAGGAAGTGGGGACCGCTCACTGGGAACCAGGTTGGAAGCCACCTGTAATTCTCTCAGGTCTCCCAGTGCATGGTGACATTGCCAGGAGGGGCACACTACACAGCACCAGGGAGGAGGGCCTCAGAACCCTTCCACCCACACCTGCTTTCCAGCATCATTACTAAGAACTCCCTCTTTTGCTCTCAAAAGTGCTACACCTGAAATAGATAGTAAAACAACCAGCAGACAGTTTTCCTAAAAAGGCTTCACTTTCCAAAGCTGGTTTCAGGTGCTGGCTCTTGGGGTTAGTCAATAGCCACTATCCTGGGCTGCACACAATCAATCCTCTGGATGATTACCAATCACTTGTTTTTGCCTGTCCTGACCACACTCAGATATTCTACTATTTTAAATATTTTTATTTTATATGTATAAGCATATTGCTCGCATATATGTAAGTGCACTCATGTGATTCCTGTGAAAGTCAGAAGAGGGCATCAGATTTCCCTGGAACTGGAGTTAGTGACAGCCTCCATGTGTGGCTGGGAATTGAACCTGTGTGCTCTGCAAGAGCAACCAGTGCTCTTAACCACTGAGCCATCTCTCCAGCCTATACTCTATTATTTAAACAGTCTCATTTACAAACACCATCTGGTCAGAGCCCTAGTTCTCTCTATACTAATATAAATTTGCAGGATTCCACAGCATGGAGATTCTAGATTTGCTGTTGTGTATAAATACGTGTGCATATATTTAGCATGTTCTGAGATAATGATATTATTTATCTTTTACCATAAACAACAGATGAATGGTACCATACAAACCTTTCTAAAAACATTTCAACCTCCTGAAATTTTTGTACATAAAAATAAATCAGCCATAAATGCAACTTTTTGCATTTGCTGTCTCTCAAACACCATGGTACTACAAAGAACAGATTAAATAGAAAATGATGTCAATGGAACAAAACCACTTCTGCTATCTATGCTATCTGAATCAGATTATTATTATTTGAATCGTTTCCTTGAGGCTCTGCCTATCTGTTTTAATTTTTTTTTTTCATAAACATTTCCTAAGGACAAAAGTATTTCAGAACATATGGGCCATGTCTCTGTTTTGGATGTAGAAACTCCTGGCATTTTGCTGACTTCATTTCATTCTGAATCACTCTCTCATTTGCTATAAACATCAGGGTATTTTGATCAATTAGGAATAACTGAGAGCATAACACTGCATCTCTCTGACTTTCCTAAATGGGTAAGTGCCCAATGTGCTGTCTTCCTAATTATTTTTAAATGTATATGTTCTGTTTATTTAGTTACCAAAACAGATGGTGGAAGTGGAGATTTTTGTTCAGCTCCAAATTAGATGCGACCTACCTAGCATAGTGCTCAAAGCAGATTCAGCAGACCAGCTAGGCCTGTGCTTTCTGGCGTGTGTGTGCTGCTGCCTCCAAGGTCTTGACATATCTCTCAGCACCTAAAGAAGCCAAACTGGGGAATACTCAAGCTAAGGGGGTTGGGTCATGCCCACAAGGGGACCATGAACTCAAGTAACAGGTTAATCACCTTATCCAGGTCTGGTGGGTCCTGAGATTGTTTGGCTTTATAGTCACAAGAGTGGTCCAAAATTATATATATGCACATATGACCCCCACATACATATCTCAGATACACACATATACCTGCATGCACACATATATGTTGTACATGTAGACATATGCAAAGCACATGCCATACATACATCCCATGCACATACAGTAACACTCCACAGAAATATACATACCACACATGTACTACTCACAGTGCCTTCACACACCACACACCATTGTACAAGCTGCATATACCACAGACATACACACAAATACAACAGTCATGTCCACAGTCACATGCACCACTCACATACTCTGCAGACACACACAGTCTGCTCACAGTGTCTCCATATACTGTACATACTCTCCCTTTCATTCTGTCATTTGAAATTTAAAATGCTGTTTCAGCCACAGCAATTCTGCTTTACAGACTAAAGCATTGATACGACAAGAGGAATGTACTCTCCAAAGAAGCTTACATTTATTTTTCTTTGTTTTGGGGGTTATGTTTTTGAGACAAGACCCTGGCTGGCCTGTCATTCATAACATAGCCCAGACTAGCCTCCAACTCCTGAGTGATCTGCTTGCCTATGCTGGGATACGTGTGTGTGCACGCCCAGGCTTCAACTTAAGTTCCTGGGAGGTACACAGAGAAATAAGTAAATAACAATTTCACATCTCATAAAGAACAAACTATACATATGGCAACTTGGGAGACGATGAAGTGAAAGGTAAGGATGGTTTTAGGATCAGGAAGGATTTTCTGGGGTAATTTTTTTAGCAGAAAGCTCCATGTGTATTGGGGGGACCACTAATACAATGCCCCTCTGGAGAGGATCCTTCCGAGTGGAGCAACAGCAGATGCTCAAGCCAAAGGTAGTCACCACTGGTCCAAGCCATTCTGTGGACTGGACACAAGTAAGGGAGTGAGTGGAACTCTGGACCCAGCTCATCTAAAATGGTGGGTGGCCAGGTGGAATCTAGTGTCTCAATTAGTTGTCTGCTCACCCTTCCTGACTCTCTGCAGCCTGCTCTAAGTACTTTCCTGGACCAAAGCCAGCGGCCTCCAAACTCCCCACCACGTCAAGTTCACATTTGGCTCTCATAACTCTGTGAGAAGCCTAGTGGTGACATGGGTGACAGTGTCAGTTCCCAAGATAGATGTGTTTATCTTACCCAAACTACCAGGTAAACCCCCATTCTTCTGATTCTTTAACCTCCTAACTCCATTCCAAAGCAGGGTGTCACAATCTCAACCCAATGGGCAGTATAAATGAGAAAATTCTATAGATTACTCTTCTGTGAATTACAGGACAGGTCCTTACATCCTGGCCTCTACCCCACTGTGGCAACCAAATTGTCCCCAATACTTGTCAAATGTGTCCTAGGGCTCAACTGGCCACAAGGCTCTCATTATCTCCACATTCTAGGCAGTTCTTGTAGGTTGACCCAAAGGCCTACTCTGGAAATCCTAGATCTGGAACCATTGACCCCCTTGGAGGGAAGAGGCCCCCTTCATCCCCACCAAGGAAGTGAGAGACTGTACTTAATAAATGAAGCTACAAGGGGCTAGAGAGATGGCTCAGCAGTTAAGAACACTGCCTGCTCTTGCAGAAGACCTGAGTTCAGTTCCCAGCACCAACTTGACAGCTAAAACCATCCATATTTCCAGTTCCAGGGTATCCAACAGCTTCTTCTGGCTTCCTTGGGCATTGCAAGTGTACTACAACATAGTACACTTCCATACGTGCAGGCATAACACTCATACATATAAAATAAAAATAAATAAATATTTTTAAATAATTGAAGCTATCAGTCTGTTTTCATCCTGAAATACAAAATGATTTCCTAGTTTCCTAGGTGTTTTACATGTGCTACTGAACATTGGGAGCTAAATAGTGGCATAAGTCGATGCAGCCCTTTGTAGCAATCTCGCTCATCTCTTCTCTCTCCATTCCTCTTGCTGCATCTCCATTTGGATGGGTGCCTTTATTATGCCCATTCTATACAAGAGGAATCCAAGGCATAGAGAGACCAAACTCCCTCCACAGTGATCCTGTCTACAAAGTGTCATGAAGCCAGTCCAGCCACCATGTGTCAGGTTGAACAGCGCTTTCCCAGACTGTCTCTCTCAGGCTCACACCTGTCCCAACTCAACCACATGTTTCAAAGACTATGCTGGAGTTTTTTTTTTTTTTAAGTTACAACTTGAGAGGGAGTTCTTTGGAAAATTGTTTTTCTTTCTTTATAGCCAATTTAAAATATTCAGACACCATACTTTCAAAACCTTAAAATTTCTCCTCTACTTTCCATAATATTTCTAGTCTAGCATTCTCAAATGTAATCTAAGAGAACATCTACAAGCACAATATGGACACACACACACACACACACACACACACACACACACGAGAAACAGGACAGCAGAGGGGCCATCTTGCCCCCATGTCTCCTCAGTCTACACCTCTATGGGAGGAAGTTGTCAGTACTCACAGCTGAGTTGTGTGCTCTTCACTCTGGAGCACTGTCTGATGTGTTAATACAAATCTACTTTGTTCCTGGGTTTGGGAAGAGTAAAGGTCAACGTCACCTCCAATATCTGACCTCAGAGTCTCAGACAGCACAGAATCAGAGTTGGGACAGCCAGAGAGCAATCCAAAATGGAACCTAAATCAATCAGTCCCCTGAATCGGGACAATAAGAACAAAAAACAGGTCTGCGTGGCTCGGGTGTCTGTGTGGAAGGTAAACCTGCACACTTGGGGTTTACTCCATTTTGTTTGTTTAAGCAGGGAGTCCAAGTCCTACATTAAACTGTACACGGAACTCCAAAGATAGAAGAGATCAAGGCAGAGTGGTTCCAGGGACTCGAGCCCCGTGCTCCATCAAGGACCCTTCAGTGAAAAGCTGGGGGCTCCATGGAACCAACCAGGAAAGTTGCAAGCTGAAAGCCTGCCTTGACACCAGAAGCAAAGAAAAAAATAATGACAGTGCTAGCCATGGGCTTTTAAAGCATGGAGAAGGGGCTCTGCACAAAGAAGCAAATGAGGAAGTATGTGACACGGGGGTGGGGGACTGAAACGCGACCTGACCCGAGTTGTCTTTTTCTATAACTTGAATCAACTTTGATCTTATATTTTAAAATTTGCTTTTAACGGATAATGTCTGCAGCACAAATTATAGGAAGGCAAAAACATGAAGGATTAGAGGAATACAATATGTTAAATGTGATTTTCAAAGGCCCCTTTTTGTGAGGAATTACAGTGCATGGCTGAGAATAGAGAGGGGCTTTGAAGTGAGGGGTGCCGCGTGGCCCTCTGCTCTGCGATGCCAGGGCAGAGCTATGATTACGCTGTCAGCGAAAATGCTTCTGTGGCTTGCTTCTCTGTGCGTTTCCCCATTCACAGAACACTCTGCCTCCCCAGTACTTTCATAAGTTGCTAAAAAATTAATGAAGAGGGTTATTATGTACTTTGCTGAAAAGTCATGCTGTTATGTAGCCAAGGAGTCTTTTACTATATGAATGAAACATATTCTACATCTTTTTCTTTCTTTTCTCAAACTCTTTTTTCCTACTTTTGCTGCCGAGAGGTCGGAATGCAATGCCTCCACTTCCAAGACTGAAAACCAAAACGACCCTTCCAGTCACCCCACAATGTTGCATCATTGGTACAATCATCAGATCAAGTGCTTCGATTTGAGGTTCCAAAAAGGTGTCTTTGGGTGGAAGAAGAAACAGCCGAGTGATTCTGGGGACAATTAAACTGCAGCCACAGGTGGGCCTCCACTTCCCCTTCCGGCAGAGCCCTGTCCTGATGGGCCATCCTAAGCTGAAAGCCCATGAGAGTGCTCTGAACCCGTGTAGTAATCATCTTGGGTTTTGTTTGGTTGTTAATTATTATTCGGCTTTTTAAGCACAGAAGGCCCCCACTCACTCCATCAACTCCCCTCGCAGAGGACAAGGTAGCTCTCTCTAGGGGCCCCTTCGTGAGGGCAGGAAGCTCATTCATGGCTCCACTCTCATGACGGCTCAGCTCCCACGCCTCCCCTTTCCACACCTTCACTCAGGTGGACTGGGCTCAACATATTCATATAGCATTCAGTCTATAGTAGTAAGAGTGTGTCAGGTTTTGCAAACACTGCCCGGCCTCGTTTCCAGTGGGCACAACACTCAGCATCCTCAGCAGCCGGGAAGAAGAGCTCCTGCTGCCCCACACCCTCTCCAGCACTTGGGCTCTTGGTGTTTGGGCTTTTACCCATTATCATACGCATTCGGTGGTATGCAGGCAGTGTTCTCCAGTGAGACAGAACCAATAAGATGCATATAGATAATATAATATAGATTCACTGGACTGGCTTACTGGACGGGGCTGAGTATTCCAACAGTAGCTAGAAAGATTAAGAACCTGGTAGATGCTGAGTCTGTGAAGCTGGATGCCACAGCAGGCCCAATCTGGTGCTGAAGATCTGGAGATCTCTCCCTGGAGAATCACTTATGTTGAGTCCACGTTGGAAGGCTGAGAAGGCTGGAGTCTGTGCGGGATGGCGCAGCAGTGATAATAGACAGACTCATTCAGGAAGAAGCAGAGATGACTTGCACATACTCCATTTTGATCGGACCTCCTTATATTCCAGGCCACCCCCTGGGAAGGTGAGTCTCCCACCCTCTCTGGAAACACTGTCACAAACATGCCCAGCAGTATGTCTCCTAGGTAAAGGCAGGTCTTCCCATGTTAACCATTGAGACCATCACAGGACATGAAGTAGTTTGTGGCAGAGCATGTCATGTTGGTGCAGAGCTCTCTGCATGAGCTTTGTCATCTGAAGTTCCCTGATGAGGCTTCCGTTCAGACTTGGCCAATTCCAAAATGCTTCTTGCTTTCTCTTGCTGGGTTCTGACAGTGCTTTCGGTGCTTTGAATACCAACCCTTGAGCATCTGGATTTTGCAAATATTTTTCTCCCAAGCTGTGACTTACCTCTTTATTTTTTTTTTTCATTTGCTGTTTCCGATCTGTCTGAGACCCCAAGGCAGAAGCCCTTGAGCTCGTCTCTTTTGTCTTGGTACCTCTCCCCACCCTCAACTTCTGGCATATCACCTCCAACACAGGCCAGTGATACAAAGGAGTCTTGCTTGTTGACTCTTTTGAAGGTAGATGGACTTCACCAGGGCTTTGATCTCACAAAGAGAAGAGAAAGCTCAGATCTTAGTGTCATCTTGGTGCTGGATTAATGTGGCTTTTTCAGAATAAGTAGCTAGAATAATAGTGGGAAAAGAACTATAATGTGGGAGTCTAACATTAGTGGAAGCAGTAAAAATTGAAGGGAAGGGTAAGCTGTGGGATAGACTGATGTTTCTTTCTGGAGGCTCCTGCAGTGGATGGTGAAATGATTTGCCTAAAACAGGCTTTCCAGTGGCATTAGCCCTATGTTCATGAAGATGATTCCATGGTAACGTCCTTTTGGTGAGGACTGCACAGTATTCGGGGGAGGAGTACGGAAAGGTTGGCAAAGGGAAAGATAGATACAGAAATGAGCAACTTCCACCACAACACAACAGGTTTAATCAGAGAAAACATGAAGAAGAGTGGCCTCCACTTTGGGAAGCCAGAGAGTTCACTGACCATCTACAGAGGAGGGACAGTTATAAGGGAAAACAGGAGGTAAAGGATGGTGGGTAAAGGACAATAGCTTCCTTTTGGCTGTTGTTAGGGTAACTAGAGAGTGGTGAGCAGTGAGTGAAAGAATGAATGTCAGGTGATGGAGAAACACTTCAAAGGGCAGCCACTACCAGGGGTCAGCATGGAGAGGGCTGCCAAGAATCGAGTAAAACAAGTTACTTTGTTTCTGGGAATGCTAGCTAATTAACTGTGGTTTCAGGAAATTATCACCATTCAACCAAAATAGAGGGAGTTTACAAAGTGGCATGGCCAGGGCTAACAGGTACTTGGTTGGGATTCTGCCTAGTCTTTGATGTGTTTCAGAGGGTACAAGCCAATAAATAACTGTTAAACATGGTTCAGAAGGCCACTTCCCACAGAGCCAGTTGCTGGGCTGATCACCTTCTTCCAACATCCTGCTTTCTTAGAGAGAAAATGCTGCCCAGCAAGAATATTCTAGAAAGATCCATAGTACATTTGGCCATCTGCTCTAGGCCTTCTTTACCCCAAAATGAGTGTGTGTATATGTACCTCCCTCCATTTAAATGGCAGCTGTGACAGGAATCTATAAAATGCCACTGGCGGCTATATTAAACCCATAGGACCCAGCCTCTCGAATCCTGCTAATGTGCCTCACATTCTAGGGATTGCTCTCTTAGGGACTGAGTGGTGCCATCTAGGCCTCCAGGCCCCCCACATGGAAAGCAGCTACAAGGTTTTCTTTAACACAGACCCTCTGTCCAACAGGGAAGAGAGGATGGCTGTGGGTGAGTGCTTCAAGAATCTCCCTATAAGAAGAATTCTTTGGTGCCTACATCAGTGTGAGTGATGGCTCAGCCTGTTCCACATTCCTCAGATACAGCATTTGTTTACTTCATCGTGAAGGTTCTGATCCCGGACATGGATATCCACAGGCATCATCTCCATACCCACTATTAGTACAGGTGTCCCTTTTATAGAAATGTTGCTGTGTCTCATTCTATCCCTCGTGGAGCACCCCCATCGTCCACCTCCCTTAACTCCCTGCCTCCTGCCCCCTCAGATCTTCTCCCACCTCAGGGAAATCCTCATCTTTTCTGACATCCACACTGGTTCTGTTCTCAGGGAAACCTGTCGCCCCTCCTTCTGTGCACCTTGCTTTGTCCTTGTGGTCCTGTCTTCGATGTTGCTGCCTCAGAAAGCTTTGACAGACCCTAATGTCAGCAGACACCATTTGTCTCCCGAGTCACTCTCTAGCCTCAGCCATTTGTTAGCTCTTCCAGAGCACTTCTCAATGTCTAAAACTATATTGTGTTCTTGATTTATGCCTGTTTTCCTCTCCTTCTGAGTCCATTAAGGTGAAGTAGTGAATGTGCGGCAGCGCAGAACTTTCATGCACCACTTTGTTAAGAATTTCATACATTGTCTTTGCAGTGTTTCCATCCCTCCCAGTCCTCCTCTGACCCCTCCCATCCTCACCCACAGTCCCTCTCAATCGGCTGTCCTCTTCTTTGATTATTATTGTTATATATACATATGTACATTTATAAATATATATATATATATACATATATATAATGCATTGGATCTATTTAGTGGTTCTCCTGTGTACCTCTGCTTAGTGCTGCCCATTTGGGATTAGATAACCCATTAGGGAGTGAGTCCCTGGAGAAAAACTGACTCTCCCTTCCTTAGCACCCATTGATTAACTGTAGCTCTTCATCATGAGGTGGGACCCCACAACGTCCCCCACATCCACTTTGATATGTTACCTGGTTTTGTCATTATGCACCTCTTGTTAGACTTCCTATGGTGGTTTGAATGAGTGTCCCCCATAGGCTGTAAGTATTCAGACATTTGTCTCCAGTTGGTGGTGCTGTTTTCGGAGGTCTTAGAAGGTGTGGCTGTGCTGGGGGAGGTATGTCACTGGGGGCAGGCTTAGTGAGTTTAACAAGCCTTGTGGTCTGCAGCCACTCTCTCTTGGCTTCCTGTGCTCATTTCGAGATGTGACCCTCAGCTTGCTGCTCCAGCTCCAGCTGCCATGCCTTCTGCCACAATGGACTCTAATTCCCTGGAACTGTCAATCGTAAGCTCAAATAAACTCTTCCTTTTATAAGTTCCTTTGGTCATGGTGTTTTATCACAGCAACAGAAAAGTGACTAATACACTTCCCTACTATGGAGATTTTATGGTGTAACTTCCCTGCATGTCTACGATCCATTAACTAGCAGCAGGTATCTTGTCCCTTTGGCTTTTACAATTTTTCTGCCCCCCTTCTGTGATCTTCTCCAAATTTTAGGTGCAGACGTTGCATCATAGGAAGTACTGCTTAGGGCTGGGCACCTCACACTTACTTATTCCCTGTATTTGGCCACTTGTGGAACTTTGTTAAAGTCTCAATCTGTTGAGAAAACAAGCTTCTTTGATGAGTGGCGAGAGCTACACTTGTCTGTAATTATAAGGAGACATATTTAAAATATAGTGAGAAATTATGTTTGTCTAGGGAAGTGACAGAAGTAAGTTTATCTCTAGAGTCTGTGATCTCTCCAGCCATGTGTACTTGGCTATGTTTACAGTAGCATGCATGGATTCCCTCTCAGGAGTGGGCCTTAAGTCCAACTAGACAGCTGTTGATTACCAATAAGATAAAAGTGCCATTGCTACACAAAGACAATTTGATAGGCTAGTCATTGCATTCATTCATAGGCTTTACATCTTGGAAGGATCATTGATTGGTTTTTCCTCTTGGCAGTTTGCATAGTATCTTCTGATACCATGAGAGCTAGTCTTCAGGGGGAGGCGTCTATGTCAGTTCCAGCTCAGTTGCTCAAAGTCCTGTGTCTAAAAAGTATGCCATGTCTTCAGCAGTAGGATTTTACCTTCAAGTTCTGGGAGGCAATGAAGGATCCTGACCAACAACTCAAAGGGAGGTTTCCCTTGCCTGGCACTGGGATTTTTGTTACATAGCCTTCAACTATACACATGCACTCCGATTATATTATAGGTTTGTTTTTCAGTAGGCTTATTGAATACTACATTTCCTTTCAGTTTTTCATACAATCTAAGCATTATTTATCTCTTTCCCCTCTCCACATATAACCTTCCGTTTTTCTCTCCCCCACTTCCTCCTTGATAATGCCTTTCTCCTCTCTCAAACTCCTTCTTCCTCCTCTCCTGATTCCTTTCCATTTTCCTGCCTAAATATTCATCATCAGGATAAATATTCACTTCTAAGGATTAAGAGCTAGGATCCACAAATGAGAGAGAACATGAGTTGCCTGTTTTTCTGAGTATGAGTTACCTCACCTACTATAACAGTTTCTAGTTCCATCTATTTACCTGGAAATTTCATGATCTCATTTTTGTTTACTGCTATTGTGTGGATGTACCACGTTTTCATTATCCATTCATCAGTTGAAGGACATTGAATTTGTATACATTTCCTAGTCATTGTGAAAAAAGCAGCAATAAACATGACTGAGCACACATCTCTGTAGTAGGATATCAAGTCCTTTGGGTATCTACCTAGGGGTGGTTTAGCTGGGCCATACAGTAGTTCTAATTTTACTTTTATTTCATTTACATTCTCTTTTTTTAGAATATGAATATTAATATTCCTATATGATAGAACACACCATAGGATTACATAATGATAAATTATGAATTGTTGTAGCATGTATCAATAGAGAAAATATTATTTTACAAAATTTTTATACATGCATACATACACATATCACTTGAATTGGAGGATTTTTTTTTTTCTTCTTTAAAAGATGTCATGTTTTCCTTAAGGAAATGCTCGAAGGTTCCTCCTTGGCAACCCCAAACAACCATCAAGCCTGCACTTTTGCTCCATGTTGGGTTCTTTCCCTCCCTTGGTCCCCCAAAATGAAGTCCAGTAAGCACGTGTCCTGTCTTGATCCCCCTGCATTGGCCTCCATGATACAGCCCAGGTAGTTCAACAATGGCAGTCTATATTCTGATGAGGCTGACATCCCCTTAACTGTTTAGTCCACATGCTGGGTATCTCAGTAGTCCCCATCTGGCACTGAAGGTTTGGGGGATTCTTGGAGAGACATGAGTCCTCAGTCCATATTAGGAGGTTAAAGATCTGTGTCTCATGTCTTTGAGGAGTGCCAAAAGCGGTGGCAGCCACAAAGTAGATGCACTTGCCAGTAAGAATTGGAGATAGGCCCAACAATGGTACTCTCTCTTTATTCTTTTTGTCGTTTTTACTAAGATCTCAAGTTCTGTGTCTGCAGTACAGTTTCTCTGGTCTTACTGATTATTTGTATCTGGTGTTACTTTCCTTTTGGATGCTTAAGGCCACACGGTTAGCCCAGATTTACCAAGGTTTTTGTTTTCTCAAGGTCAGTTGAGGATCTGGTCCTCATGGGTCTCTCTCTCGGGATTTTTTTTTTGGGGGGGGAAGGGTGGGAGGCCCTTGCTCCTTTCAGCTTTTCATTCACCAGTTCCATCCACCCAAGGACTAAAGCAGGTCTGGCTAGACCAGGCTTCCTTTCCTGAAGCATGAGCAGCTTCTCCTCTCTGTAGACTGGACACTGGCTGAAGTCCCACCAGTGGGTCTCCAAGACCTCCCTGCACAGGAAGACTTGCAACCCACATCTGTAGGACATTTCAATAGGTGCCTCCATGCATAATCCCCTAAGACTTAGTTGACCTCTGAGGGCAAGGAACAAAGTTATCCCTTAGGTCCCTTGGCCAAATTGGTATGGGCGTTAAGTATGGTCGTTAAGGGGGCTGGAGAGATGGCCTAGCGGTTAAGAGCGCCGACCGCTCTTGCAGAGGACCCGGGTTCGATCCCCAGCACCCACATGGCGGCTGAGAACCGTCTGAAACTCCAATTCCAGGAGAACTCCAGTTCCAGGGGAATCCAACACCCTCTTCTGACCTGCGCGGCTTTGCACGACACGGGTGCACACACTTGCATGCAGACAGTACATTCATACACATACAGAAATAAATAAAATTAATTTTAAAAATTATTAAAAAAGTATGGTCGTTAAGCACCCAAAAGGTTAGGTTGTACCAGCCTGATACATTGCACCTATGTTAAGATTGTATCCTTTGGAAACAAACTGTGTGTTATTTCCATATCATATTCCTTGATTCACATCTTTCCATTTTAATCCCATAGTACTCTAAAAGATGCACACATACCCTCCATCATGTACCAAAAACCCAAGGTCTGAAAATAAATGTTAGGTCAGCTCTAGAACCTGTTTAGGGATCCACATTGCAAAAGCACAGTTGTCTTTAGATCATGAGGAATATAACATTAACATTGCTCAGTTTGTCTTACAACTAGGTACTTGGTACTAGCATCCGCAGATGAGGAATGCCATTTGTCTTTTGTTTTTCTGGGATTGTGTTACTTCACTTAGCGTAAAGTCTTCAAGTTCCATCCATTTACCTGAAAATTTCATGATGTCATCTTTCTTTACTGCTGCATAGAACTCCATTGTGTAGATGTACATTTTCTCTATCCACTCGTCGGTTGAGGGGCATTTGGGTTGGTTCCAGCTCTTTGCTATTGTGAAGAGAGCTGCATAAACATGGCTGGACATGTCTCTCTGTGGTAGGAAGAGTCTGATGGATATATTCCCAGAAGTGGTATCGCTGGGTCCAGTGGTAGGCTCATTTTGAGTCTTTTAAGGGTTCTCCATACTGCTTTCCATAATGGTTGTACAAGTTTGCATTCCCACCAGCAGTGGATGAGTGTTCCCTCTTCCCCACAACCTCTCCAGCATTTGATATCATTTGTTTTCTTGATCCTAGCCAACCTTATCAGGGTGAGATGATATCTTAAAGGGGTTTTAATTTGCATTTCCTTAATTATTAGTGATGTTGAACACTTTTTAAGATGTTTCTCAGCCATCTCTATTTCCTCACTTGTGAAGTCCCTGCTCAGCTCTTTACTCCATCTTTTGAGTGAGTCATTCGTTTTCTTACTTCTTTGTTATTTTTAATTTTTTTATTTATTTTTCTCTATGTGTATGAATGTACTGTCTGCATGCAGGTCTGTGCACCCGTGGTATGCAATGCCAAGAAGGTCAGAAGAGGGTGTCAGATTCCCCTGGAACTGGAATTCTCTTGGAATTGGAGTTTCAGATGGTTCTCAGCTGCCATGTGGGTGCTGGGGATCAAACCTGGTTCCTCTGCAAGAGCAGTAAGCACTCTGATTTTTTTGTTTTGTTTTGTTTTGTCTTTTCAAGACAGGGTCTCCCTGTAGCCCCAGCTGTCCTGGAACTCACATTGTAGACCAGGCTGGCCTTGAACTCACAAAGATCCACCTGCCTCTGCCTCCCAAGTGCTAGGATTAGAGGTGTGCGTCACCACGCCCGGCTCAGCACTCAGCACTCTTAACCAATAGGCCATCTTTCCAGCCCCACTTCTTTGTTTTTTGAATAGTTTATATATTCTGGAAGTTAATGCTCTGTCAGATGTATCAGCAGTGAAGGTTTCCTCCCACTCTGTGGGCTTTCTCTTTACTTCCCTGAATGTTTCTTTTGCTGTACAGAAACTTTTGAGTTTAATAAGGTCCCACTTGTCAATTGTCAACCTTATTTCCTGAGCAGCTGCTGTCTGATTTAGAAAGTCTTTTCCTATACCCATGTCTTGTAAGTTGCTGCCAACTTTTTCTTCTATCACCTTCAGAGTTTTGGGTTTCACATTGAGGTCTTTGATCCATTTGGAGTTGATTTTTGTATAGGGTGAGAGGTAGGGGTTTAATTTTATTTTTCTACAAGTGGTGATCCAGGTTTGCCAACACCATTTGCTGAAGATACTGTCTTTCCTCCATTGAGTCTTTTTGGCCCCCTTGTCAAATATGAGGTGGCTGAAATTGTATGTGCTCAAGTTTGGATCTTCAGTTTTGTTCCATTGGTCTACAGGTCTGTTTTTGTGCCAGTACCAGGCTGTTTTTATGACTATAGCCCTGTAGTATAGTTGGATGTCTGGTATAGCAATCCCCCCTGTATTGCTCTTTTCACTCAGGGTTGCTTTGCCTATTCGGGGTCTTTTGTTCCATATGAATTTAAGAATTTTTTTCCCAAGCCTGTGAAGAATGATTTTAATTGGGATTGCATTGAATCTGTATATTAATTTGGGTAGAATGGATATTATTACTATATTAATTTTTCCAATCCATGAGCATGGGAGGTTTTTCCATATTCTGATGTCTTCTGCAAGCTCCTTCTTCAGGATCTTATAATTTTTGTTGTAGAGGTCTTTGGTGGTTTTGGTTAGGTTTATTCCTAAGTATTTTATTGTTTTTGAGGCTATTGTGAGTGGGAAGTTCTCCTTGTATTCCTTCTTCAGTTGCTTATTTTTGGTGTAGAGAAAGACTACTGATTTTTCTAGGTTAATTTATCCTGCCACTTTACTGAAACTTTTAATTGTTTCTAGGAGTTTTCTGGTGTAGTTTTTAGTGTCCCTTAGATACTATCATATCGTCTACAAAAAGGGATAGTTTTACTTCTTCTGTTCCAATTAGTATTTCTTTAATTGCCTTTTCTTGCCTTATTACCCTAACCAGTGTTTCAAGCACTATATTGAAGAGGAGCGGTCACAACGGCAGCCTTGTCAGGTTCCTACCTTTATGGGGAATCCTTCTAACTTTTCTCCATTTAGGATGATGCTGGCTGTGGGTTTCTTATATATGGCTTTGATTATGTTGAGGAATGATCATTCCAGTCCAATTTCCTCTAATACTTTAATCATGAAGGGATGTTGGATTTTGTTAAAGGCCTTTTCTGCATCAATTGAGATGATTGTGTGGCTTTTGTCCTTCAGTCCATTTATGTGTTTTATGATATTTACTGATTTTCGTAGGTTAATTTTGCTTTCTTGATGAACTCTCCACACTGATTTCCATAGTGGCTGCACCAGTTTGGAATCCCACCAGCAGTAAACCAGGGTTACCTTTCCCTGCATCCTTGCCAGCATTTTTTGTAAGTTGTTTTCTTGATCTTGGCCATTCTGGCTGGGAGAAGATGAAATCTTCAAGTAGTGCTAATTAGCATTTCCCTAATTATTAAGGATATTGAACATTTCTACATTATTTCTTAGTCATTTTTATTTCTTCTTTTGGGAACTCTCTGTTAGAATCTTCAACCCATTGTTTTGAGTCCTATGTTTTCTTGATTCTTCTGAGTTTTCTGTGTATCTGAAATGAATGGTCTATCATATGTACATAGCGCTTACATGTGGTGAGCCTCTCCATCAAAGGCCGTTAGTATGTTGAAATGTGTTCAGTGCTCGCCGCTAGCCATCCACATGTTCACCCTTAAGCATTTTCAATCTGTGCACTGAATAACAGGTACAAATCATTTTATTCCTCAAATTCTCATGAAAGGAGCATGGCTGTTCACAGTTTACAGAAGAAGTTGGGGCTCAAAGGAATTAAGTAAAATATTCAAAATTGCACATTGCCCGAGTTTGTGTTCTCTTGCTGTGATAAAACACTAACCGAAACCAATTTGGGATGAAAAGCTTTTATTTGGCTTATAAGTCTCAGGCCACAAGCCATCGCTGATATAAGTCATGGTGGGAACTGAAGCACAGACCACCAGAGGAGTGCCACTCACTGCCTTGTTGTCTGTGGCTTGCTAAACTACCTCTCCTATACAACTCAGGCCATCTTCTTGGGGCTAGCACCTCCCAAAGTGGGCTGAGTCCTTCCATATCAGCTACAAATTAAGAAAATGCCTCAAAGAATGGCCACAGGCTATCCGGACAACTCATCATCTGAGGATTCTTCTTCCCAGGTAACTCTAGTTTACATCAAGCTAACAAATCCAATCAGCACACACAGATAATAAATAACAGAATTTAATCACCATCTCAAATGATTATACAACCTATTCCAAGAAAATAAGAAGATAGGGAAGCAATGATCATGAAACAGAAAAGAGACCTTGCACTGAACAGTTAAAATACTGTGAAGTTTGAGAATGCTTTGCATAGTGGTTTGAATGAGAAGGTCCCCCACAGCTCCAAGTACTTGGACACTTGGTCCCCAGGTTGTGGCACTATTTGGGAGGGTCAGTGAACCTTTAGGAGGTGTGGCCACGCTGGAGGAAGCACGACACTGGGGGTGGGATTTGAGAGACCATAAGCATTTGGGGATTTCCAGTCTCTCTCTGCTTCTTGTGCCTGCTTAAAGATGTGATTGCTAGGCTTTCCCCTCTGGCTGTCCCTGCCACCATACATCCCCAACATTATGGACTAGTCACTCTGGAATCATAAGGTAAATAAACTCTTCCTTCTATAATTGCCTTGATCACAGAATCCAGGGGGCCAGAAAACAATCTCTGAGAGTCAGCTACTCAAGGACGTCAAGGACCCAAGAAACTGCCTCTAAAGGGAGAAGTGTCCTTCCATCCTCAGAGATGCTCTGAGTGGGAGAAAACTGCAGCATCATAAGGAAAATGTGATAAGGGAAATCAAAAACAGAAGAAAGAGAGAAGGCTAAGAGGGGAGGGAGCCCAGCAGCATACCAAGGTGTGATAATGGAGTATCTTCTATTTGTTAAGCACCTTAAAAATGAACTAGAACTTGAGATCTCAGCCAGTTCCTATCCTGCCTATAGGAAAGTCAGTGTAGGTCAGATAATCCTTTATCTGGCATAAGGCCAGAAGTATGCAGGTCTATGAGATGTTTGGATTTGGGAATATTTTTTAAATATTTTATTTTATCTGTATGAGTGTTTTAACTCTACATCTGTAGGTGCACCATAAGCATGCAATGCCTGCAGAGACCAGAATAGGGTCTCAGATCCCCTGGAACTGGAGTTACTAACAGTTGTTAACCACCATGGGTGGGGGGGGTGATAGGAATCAGACCTGGGTCCACTAGAGGAACAGCAAGTGTTCTTAACCACTGAGTCATCTCTCCAGCCCCAAGGATTTGGGAATATTTGTATGTACCCTATAACAGAGGGATGGGACATGAGTCTAAATGTAAAATTCATTTATATTTCATATACACATAGCCTAAAGGTAATTTCATGCAATTTTTAAGGTATTATATTTTGTCACTAAGCTCAGATGTGGAGTAGTTTTAGTTCTTAAAGCCTGTCTATTTCTGGCTTTCTGATTAAGTGCAATCTTCCTATTCTGTAAATAAGAACTACATAGTGTATGCTTTTTTTTTTAATTTTTATTGATGCTTTGTGCTGTCATACATTTTTTCCAATTTCTACTTCAGCTTATTTCCCTTTCCCCCCCCCCCCACCACCCCATCCCAGATCATGCATTCCGCCATAACTGTCCTGCATCTTTCTCAGTTTTTTTTTCATTTTTAGCTTAAGTGATAATCATGAGTACAAGACATCCTTCATAGAAACCTATCTGCAGGCTGTTTGCCCAAACACCAAACATACCGCCCACCATCCAGGGGGGGTGACAGGTTGTTTTTCAATCAAGTTATCAAATGAGTGTCCAGACTACAATGCTGTAGGTTGTCACCATTCACCCCAATGCAGCCCTTACAATTCTAAACATGCCCCCCTCTTCCGCAGGTGGTTCCCTAGGTTAGAAAAGGGGACAGGTGGATGAGAGGTAAAACAGTCCACTCTCTCTGGAGCTGTTGGCCCTTGACTCTGTTCAATTCTGGCTGTTTCCTTTCATGGGCTGACAGTCTGTCCAGGAATAACCTTTCGATCTACTAATGAAGCACAAACAAATATATATATTCTAGGTATTAAGCAGCCACCCATATAGTTATGGTAGGTTACTTTAGCATGGCCACATGTTTGGATATGTTAATCCATGAATTACAATTTTCCCCCCTGTTAACTATGACAGGGTCTTATGTGGCTTATAAACATTAACCTGTAGAGGATGTAAGCTTGTGGCATCAGCCATGGTTATTTCTCCAAGGGGAGCGCCAATAGCCAATTAGATTTGGGATATACAGCACATGGCTGCTCTGCTTGCACAGTCTTTCCAGGCAGGTGAGGTGTAGTTGTGCTGACGGTTGAGTCTTGCTTGACTCAGGCGACCAATATTTGATCATTGGTTTAGGGGCCTTTGGTAAAACTCTCTGCATTCCAGAGGCCATCTGTTACCACTTGCATGTGTGTTTCCATACATCCCTCCCATGTTACGTCAGGTCTTCGGCAGCAGGGTCTTATTGCCTCTTCTCCTGTAGGTATCCAAGTTTAGAGGCAAGGAGCCCTTACCTTTTGTTGGGGCCTGGCTCCCCTGGCCAACATCACCTGGTAGAATAATCTCTTGCTGATGTCAGAGCTCCTGTATTAATATATTTGCTGAAGTGCCATAGCCCCAGGACTTTAGTATTATATTTGGTTCTAAAAGAGAGTAATCCCTTCCACAGTTCCATGTCTAGTAGTCAATTAAAGAAAGCAGTTTTACCGGTTTATAAGAGATTAACTATACCAATAGTTGTCTCCAATTACAGTTGGGGAGCGACCTCATCATTTTTGATATTTCTTCCTTGGTCTATGGGGGGGAAGGCAAGGAAGTCTCTCATATCAGAACCTTTGTGGCACCTAGAAGGTAAGTTTCATTAGGACTCATTATAACTAGTTGTTATATGTAGGATCCACAGAGGGGTTCGCTGTTTATGGCAATATCGGAGGCTTTTCTTCCTTGAATGTTCAGACGGGTCGCCTTTCGTTGCCACTTTTTGGTGCATCCTACTCCATGCAAACCTGTATCTTTTCTTCCGCCGTTAAGGTGGTGACGTTTTGTCCTGTTGGAACAAACCCATCTTTTCCCATAGTTTAGTTTTAGATTTGAATTGCAGGGGTTTGATGAAAAGGTTTCATGTTTTTCTGTATTCCCCCCCCTTTTTTTTTTTTTTTAGTGTATGAGTCTTCAGAAGATAGTTGTATTATACATGACTATAGGTGGAGTCAAGGCACAGATATCATCAATTTCACCCATGTTGTTTTGGGTGACTATTATCTGATTAACTTGGGAAGCATAGTGTAGCTTTTAAGACCCCACAACAGCAGTTCCAACAACCATCCTCAGATGGTTCCCTAAATTTAAAACTTCCAGACTTAAAATGAACCACTCAGTTACCTCCTCATGATCTATTTTTAAACATACCAGGACAGCCAGCGGTCAGGGAGACCCGTCTCAACAGCACCAATTATACATATATATATATATATATATATATATATATTTCCAAATGAATGTTGTGTGCATCCTCTATTGTTACTAAACAATGAGATATGTTAGAGTATTTTTATTGGTTCAGAGTTTTCCAACACCAACAGACTCTGAGACTGAACAGAACAGATGTTGAAAAGTCAGGCTCACTGGTTAAATAGAAGATGTCAGTGCTAAAAGCCGCCTTGTTTCACAAACAGACATTCTAAACCCTGTTTTTCCACTTGCTGATAAAAACACTGGCAAGGACATAGGTATTTTCTGTGCTTTTCCAAAGCAATCACTTCCAACTGTTCTTTTCTTCCTTGCTCAAAAGGTAATCAGACTTCATGCAGAACAGAGTTTGCCTGTGTCTCCTAGAGCCAACCAGAAGGACTAATGGAATTGTAGAAAATCTTCAGTCTTGATGACAAAACATACAGACCCCCCCCACATTAACCCAAGTTGCAATGCCCAGTGCAGATGACAATGTGTACTTTCTAGTCTGTATTTTGAAATAATGAGACTTCTTTTCCTAGGACAGATCTCCAAGGCACTCAAGAGTTGAAGAAATCAAAGAAAATTATTTTCTTAAGTTAAGCCTTCTTGACCTTTTCCAACAAAGCTCATTGCCTCTTATTATGCCTTTTTCTCTACAAGTCAGAGGAATTTACAAATGTTAGATTGGAGCAATTCCCTCACTTTCACTTCAGATGGGTTGTTTTAAGGGATCCTCTTTATGGAACTGTTGTGGTTTGAACATGAAATATTCCTCCACATGTTCATATGTTTGAATATTTAATGCTGTATTAGTCACTTGTCTGCTGCTGTGATAGATTCTTCCTCGTATAAGTTCCCTTGCCAGCATTTTTTGTAAGTTGTTTTTATAATAAGTATGGCAGGAGGTGTTGGGGAGAAGGGGTTCACATCTTCACAGACACAGAAATCAGAGAGCGACTGAAGACTGGCAAGGCTTGTTGAACTCTCTAAACCTGCCCCCAGTGAATTGCTTCCTCCAGCATGACCACACATTTTTTAATAATGCTTTTATTGATGTTTCGTGTATTTCAGACATCAGTTCTCAGTTAAGTTTAGACATATTCCCCTTTCCTTTCCCCCCACCCCACCCCACCCCAGATCATGCATTCTGCCATAAATGTCTGGCATCTTTCATTCCATCTTTTCTTATGTTTAAGAATTCACATTTTCCTCCTTTAATTTTATATTACTCTAAAAAATTAATACATACTTTCCACTCATATGCAGTAATCACAGAGTCTGAAAGTAAGTGGTGGATGGATTCTAGAGCCCATTAAGAGACTTACATTGTAACAACAT
Organism: Rhizomys pruinosus; assembly: GCA_009823505.1. NCBI lineage: Eukaryota > Metazoa > Chordata > Mammalia > Rodentia > Spalacidae > Rhizomys > Rhizomys pruinosus. Next base: position 16,461 of record VZQC01007176.1, on the reverse strand, counting down.
AATTGCTTTCAGATAAACAGAAATGTAACTATAATGTTGTTCAGCTTGCCTTTCATCTGGGGATTTGGTGTTAGCATCCACAAATGAGGGAGAGCAGTCACCACTTATTTTTCTGAGACTGTGTTACTTCACTTAGCATAAGGGCTTTGAGTTCTATCCATTTACCTGCAAAGTTCATGATGTCATCTTTCTTTACCACTGAGTAGTACTCCATTGTGTAGATGTACCACATTTTTGTCATCCACTTGTCAGTTGAGGGGCCTTTGGGTTGGTTACAGCTCTCTGCTATTGTGAAGAGAGCTGCAATAAACATGGATGTGCATGTATCTTTGCAGTAGGATGAGTCTTGTGGGTATATACCCAGGAGTGGTATGGCTAGATCAGGTGGTAGGCTCATTTTGAGTCTTTTAAGGGTTTTCCACACTGCTTTCCATAATGGTTGGACAAGTTTACATTCTCCCAGCAGTGGATGAGTATTCCACTTTCCTCAAGCTCTCCAGCATTTGGTGTCTTTTGTGTTCTTGATCTTAGCCAGATCTTTCCATCTTTTGATGTCATTTTCAAGCTCCTTCTTCAGGAGTTTAAAATTTTTGTTGTAGAGAACATTGGTATTTTTGGTTAGGTTTGTTCCCAGGTTTTTTATTATTTTTGAGGCTATTGTGAGTGGGAAGGTCTTCTTATATTCCTTTTTCACTTGTTTATTTTTGGTGTAAAGAAAGGCTACTGATTTTTCCAGGTTAATTTTGTATCCTGCCACTTTACTGAAACTATTAATCGTTTCTAGAAGTTTTCTGGTGGAGTTTTTATCATCCTTTAGGTAAACTATCATATCATCTGCAAAAAGGGATAGGTTAACTTCTTCTTTTCTGATTAGTACTCCTCTAATTTCCTTCTCTTGTCTTATTGCCCTAGCAAGCGTTTCAAGCACTATGCTAAAGAGGAGTGGCAATAAGGGGCAGCCTTTCAGGGTTCCCGCCTTTAAGGGAAATGGTTCCAGTTTTTCTCCATTTAGGATGGTGTTGGCAGTGGGTTTGCTATATATGGCTTTGATGAAGTTGAGGAATGTTCCCTTCAGTCCCATTCCCTCTACGACTTTAAATATGAAGGGATGCTGGATCTTGTCAAAGGCTTTTTCTGCATCAATTGAGAGGATCATGTGGTTTTTGTCTTCATGTTTAATAAAGAAAATTTTGCTTTCTGGGTTGTTGCGCCTGTTATTGTTGCTCTTTCTTCAAGTACCTAATTTCCTCGATCAGTAAATTGCCAACTTTGTCTCCCGTTCCTGCAGAAAATGCTCATTTGACCACAAACTGATTATTTTACTTGCCAGAGCAAAAGCTTAATAATTAATTTGATGTGATTCCACATTTGTGGTTCTTCACCTTTTGCTTTGTGCCTTAGACTTTGAGACTCTTTTTTTTATTTTTTTTTATATGTCCTTTTATTGAGACAGGGTCTCCCTGTAGCCCTTAAGACTATGCGCCTCAGGGCGGCTTAAGGGAACGCTCAGCGAGGCATAGGAACTGCCAAGGTGTCCATCGTCTCAGGGGACACAACCCAGACTCTATGCGCGTCTTCGTCTTGGGAGTGTTGCGAAAAGATTAAATGGCAATTCTGTGGCGCCGGCACCATTGCCCCAGCTTGAGTCCCATTTATATGAAGAGGGACTAAGCCTCGACCATACTGAAGGATTTCGATTCGGTCTCTCGCTTGTGTAAACCCGGTGCCTGGTGAACTATGCGTCGTGCTTACCTGCGCCCCTAGGCACATCTAGGAGAATTCTCTAGGTATAGATCTAACGACCACTTCATGGATATTCTATCTACCTACTTGACTGGCTTTCACGGGGGTTGTCCAAATATCATTACATGGACAGCCTGTCAAACTCTCGTGCTCCTCTCAGGGGGTTTACTTCTATCTTTCCCCCAGTGATTGTCCATTTTTTTCTATTTTCCAAGTCAAGAATGATGTTTGGCCTCTCTGTGCCCTCTTTAGAGGAACGAGATTATGTAAAGAGTTAATAGATCTGACCATAGATCCCTTCCTTGTTCGGTGTAGGAAAAGACAGGAGTAAATGACATTGGGCAGTGTTCGGCGTATCATACCGCTGACTAAATTCGACGTAACCGTAAGCATTGGCTCATTTGCAGTGAAATTACAGCTGGGTACGTTGTTTAAGACTTTAGTTCCATATTTGGCCAACGTAGTAAACACCTAGTCACACCAATGTTAAAGGCATGTTAAATAGGGTGGGTTAAATAATGTCTAAATGGAAGCCTTGGAAAGGGAATTTCATTGGTCCAAGGAGTTTTCTGCATTATCTGAGTAACATTGTTTCCTCTGTGGCCATCAACTGAAATTCAACTATCAACCCAAGGTATGAAAGTAAACTGATGATGAATTCAAGATATACAAACCTTGCATCCTTCTCACATTGAGCTGGGTGCATGAACCATGGCAGGAATAAACGAATGTCTCGACAAAATAGGAAACAACAAGCGCAAGCCTCGTGAGGGGCTCCCCATAGCCATCTATCTATGCGTCAGAGACTCCTAAGTTATACCAAAAGGCCTTGCAGCTGGGAAAATCGGTTCCTTGCCTCTCAGGACGCTTTCTGGAGAAGGCCTTCCTATTGCCCAGTAAAGTTTTCCCAGAAGGACAAGAAATCCCACCAAAAGTTACTGTGTCCGAGTGCCGTTCAAGAGCTGGCCTGAATTCCTGGACCAACCGGATAAATGTCTGTCGCCCCTGTGGGATATCTCCACCTGCTCGCCCAGCGAGGTGCCTTGGCTAGGAGTTCCGGCCGGGCGACCAAGAGGGTGGCGACCCTCAACCCTGTTGCTGGCGAGCGTCTAGCGTGCATACCATCCAGTCTTCCCTATCCCTTTGCGGTTTTGAGTTTACAAATGCGACTTCCAGGGCAGAACGCCGCAGATCGGCGGGCATCGCTCCTCTTCCTGTCTACTCTGTGCAGAAGATCTCTGTAGACCCCGTTGTCTTCCCAAGCCGTCTGCCGCACGTGCTAGCTTTCCAGTTGTCCTGCTTAGCTTTCAAATCTCCCCCAGGTTCTGGAGACTTAGTTGCCCTTTTCAGGTCATCAGATAGAATTTCTAGTCATAGAAGCAGGAAAAATTGTATTCCCCTTACCAAATGAAAAGATGACACAAAGCGTTCCGATCTTACGCGGGAATACGCCCATAACCTTAAACGCGGCACTATGAATCAGGACACAGAGTGTGTGGAACACACAAGCTCTGAGCCAAAGGCTTTGCTATTAAGGGTCTGCTCCTATCAAGTAGGGGTATCAGCATTTTCTGCCGTGCGGAGATCGCGAAGCAGGCTGTAGGGCATGAAAGATGTTGGCCTCCCAGCTCAGAAGAACAAGTCAAGTGCATGGCCAGGAGGAAGCCGAGAGGGGGTAACATAGGCTAAAAGAGAAGCCTAAGCGCCTGTGAATCTGCCGTTCAAGCGTTTATAGCTTGAATGGTTGTATTAAGTTGGCGTATTTAAATTCGCCCAACCAGCGTGGCCCAGAGGGGGACTCGCGCTTTATATCATGTGAAAATATTGTAGATGAGAGGAGTAGGTATCGAAGTGTGGCGTCTAAGACTTCCCGAAGGTGGTATCCAAACTCTCTAATCTCTATACAAGACCAGCCCAGGTTGGGCCTTCTTGCCCGGCCGTGAAGGCACGAAAGTGTTTCTTGGCTGGCACCATTCCCGTTTTTTGTCCTTAGAAAACACTCTGCGTGACATTTTCCAGTCTGCAAAGGGGCTCCCGTGACTACTGCCCACTTTTAGGCACCGTCGCCCAAGGGCCAGCCCAGGCTTGTACCACAGCCTCGGTCCCTTATTCAGAGCGGCTCCTTATCCCTCTGCGTCGCCTAGCTGCGAGACTGACTACTTCGGGCCGGGCTCTCCCAGATAACACTGGGGCTGGTTGCTCGTATGCATCTCGCTCTGGAGGATGGAAATGGGCGACTTTAGCTTACAGCCGTACTGCTGTGCCGAAAAGCATCCCAAAATGTGGGCTAGAGGTCCGGCACTGAAAGGGAAATGTCGCCTCAGCTTCCGTCTCTACCTTCCCAGGTTGTGTCATTCCCTACCCTTCGGGCATCTCCCACGTCGGAATGCCCAGGAAAGAGGCACCCCCTTTTCCTCTGGGAGTGGCCTGCCCACTGCCCCATCCCGCTGCCCGCCGACACGATTGGAACAGCAGGTCCATACTGCCGCAACTGTAACGCGGGGAGGTGCTCATAGCCAACAGGTGTCAGGAATCCTGAGTCCCTACAAGCAAAGGCAATGCAAACAAGAGCACCACAGCGTATCTTAAAGACGCTACAGTGAACTTAGGAGGCCTGCCCTCCCCCCCCCACCCCCGCGCGCCAAGTGAATTGCTAAAAAACCAAGTGGATCTCCTTTTGGAGAAACCTTCAGAACAGAAAGGAGAAGACAAACTTAGGCTTCCAACATCCAAAATATACACAAAACTGAAAACCTGAAACCTTGCCAAGTCAATACACCATTAAAAAGAAAAAAAAAAAAAAAAAAAAAAGCATCGGAAGGAGCCAAGCAAAACCAAACCAAAACAAAAAAAAAAAAAAAAAAAAGTCGTTTGTGACTTGAACCACAAGAGGGAAATCCATATGCCAAGAACAAGACGAAGGGACAACAAGGGAAAAGTGCATACAGACTACCTCTCTCCACACCAACCAGCTACGCTACAAACCTGGAGGAACTCAGCCATCGAGATGGATCCCCTAGGAGGGAACCCAAGACCATGGCTTAGTATCTGAATACAAATTACAGCACATTACGCATAGAGATATTAAAGAAAATAAAGAAGTAGTCATGGAACTAAAGAGAGAGGATGAAGACACCCACTTCATAACAAGGAACCTAGAGGTAGAACTACAATGTACCCAGAATCTTCGGAAAGAACTAAAGAATAACTAATGAACTGACAAACTCCAGAAAGAAACTAGAGGGAGAAAAAAAACCAAAAAAAAAAAAAAAAAAAAAAAAAAAAAAAAAAAAAAAAAAAAAAAAAAAAAAACCAAAGAAGAAAGAAGACAGACACAAGAAGAGAATTGAGGAAAGGAGTACAAAGAAGAGATTGAGAAAAGCTCAAAAAGGAAATGACGGACTAAAGAAAAACACAGGAGGAAACAAAAAAGGAATTAGAACCACTCAGTCAATCAAGAAGAAAGGAAAAGGAAAAAGCCTCAGAAGTAGAATGGTAGAAGCAGAACAAAGAATATCAACTTGGAAGATAACACAGAGCAATTAAAAAAGCTCAAATAAAGATTATTGAAAAATTTAAAAATACCAAAAGTGGAACAACCAGGGAAATATGGGACACTATGATAAGATCAAAACTCTGCGTCATACATGATATGAATTAGAGGAAGGAGAAAGGAATCTCTAAGAGAATAGGTAATAATGAGTCAATTCATCAGACAGGAATAATAGATGAAAATTTCCCCCAAACTAAAAATAGAACAAGGCCACTATACAAATAACAAGGAAGAACACCATAAGGACCACAATACTGACCAAGATCAAGAAAAGAAAAAAACACCCCCACGCCTCGCCCATATCATAGTTAAAGAAATGCGAATGCTCAAAATAAGGACAAAATTCTGAGGGCCACCAAAGAAAAACAAGTCACATACAAAAAAGGGCGTAAAACCCCATCACGAAATTTACAAAACTACTTCTCGCCATTCAAACTCATGAAAGCAAGCAAGAACAATGATGCCCAAAGGCAATTCCACTGTGTTAAGTGACCCTTATTGGTGGGATGCCAAACCCAGAAATACCCTAAGGAGTTACCCAAGCAAAAAATAGGTCCGGACTATACTTGAAGACGAGAGAGAAAAAATCTTCCATGACATTAAACAAGATTAGATGGAATACATGTCTGGAAAAGACCAACTCTTCATAAGAATACTTGAAGGCAAATTCAACAAAGGCGCAAAGAAGAGAGAAGCAACAAATCCTCAAACACCTAGGAAAAAGAAATAACTAACAAAAAACATAACCATAGGAGCAAAATCATAGGCTAGAAGCCCAAATGGAAAATAAAGTGAAAAGAAGAAACAGTCCATCTTTCCAATTTGGTATACCTTTAAATATTAATGGGCTAAACTCCCCAACAAAAGGCAGTAGACTGAGAATGGATTAGGAAACAAAACCCCATCTAATATGCTGTCTACAAGAAAAACACATCTCAAATTTCAATGATAGGGCACCACAAACTTAAGGTGAAGGGTTTGAAGAAAGTATTCCAAGCAAATGGTACCAAAAAGAAAGGCGTGGTTGTGGCTACTTCTACCACCATATCAGACAAAATAGACTTCAAAGCAAAAGAAATCAAAGAAAAATAACAGGGCCATTACATCCTTGTAAAAAGAACAATGAACCATAAAGACATCACAATCTTAAATACTTATGCACCAAACATCAAGTGCCGACCTAACCACTTTATAAAGACAATTCTTTCAGGATCTCAAGGCACAAAATAACCCCAGTACACTAATATAGGGGACTTCAATACCCCAAACAAAGTCTTTCTAGACAGGATCAACAGCGACCAACAGGATAAACAGGAAGAGCAATCTGAGAAGTAAATGATCACTAATTAACACCAAATGGACCTCACAGACATTGTGCGTAACCGAATATTTCACCCAAACACCAGAGAATACCACTCTTCTAGTCAGCACCTCATGGAACATTCTCCAAAATAGGACATATACTGGGACACAGGGAAAAACCCTCACCACAAATATAAAAAAGGTATTAAGAAAAATAATCTCATGCTCTATCAGACCACGTGCTTCCTTATTTTACAATAAAACTCGTATATCAACCACCAGAATTAAACCGCTACAACCTACAGGAAACACATGGAGACTAAACCAACACACTCTCTTGAATAATGAGTGAGTCAAGGAAGAAATAAAAAAAAGAAATAAAAACATTCCTGGAACGAATGACAATGATAAAAAACACAGCACAGCAAGAAATCTATGGGACACTCTGAAAGCAATCCTAAGAGGAAGTTTATAGCCTAACTTAAGTGCCTACATTAAAATAAAACAGAAAAGGAGCCACAATGTGAACGAATTCTAACAGTGCAGCTAAAAAAATACTTGAGAGACAAAAAAGTAACCCTAAACGGAGACAGACAAGAAAGAAATAACAAAAATCAGAGCCAGAAATCCAATGAAAATAGAAACAAAAGAAAACATACAAAAAAATCAATGAGATTCCAAACAAGTTTTGGGTTCTTTGAGAGAATAAAACAAGATAGACAGACCTCAAACCCAGTTAGAGCAAAAAAGAAGAGGGAACAACTCCAAATCAATAGAATCTGTGATGAAAGGGGAAAATCACAACAGACAATGAAAAGATCCAGACAATTTTATACCGAGATTACTTCAAAAACTTATATTCTACGAAGTTTGAAAACCTAGAAGAAAATGAATGAATATCGAAATCCTGGGAATCACCAAAGCTCAACCAAAAGAGACCAACAGCTTAAAACTAGACCAATAGTACTTGAAGAAATCAAAGATGTAATTAGTAGAACCTTCCCAACCAAAAAATGCCTAAGCCCAGATGGATTCACGGCAGATAACTATTAAAATATTTTTAAAGACTATACACCATTTAACTACTTATAAAATTCGTTTAAGAAGGATACAAATGAGGGACTTCTCCCAAATTCTTTCTACTAAGCCAGCATTACTTTACTACCAAAACCAGGGAAAGATACAACCAAAAAAGTGAGGAACTATAATGACCCATCATAACCCAATGATATCCAACAGATGCCAAAATTCTAAACAAGGGATCTCTCTGCCCAAATTGCATAGAAACTCACATCAAGAAGATCATCCCCTATGACCAAGTTGGATTCATACCAGACAATGCGCAGGGATGCTTCAACATACGAAAATCAATAAACATCATCCAAAATATAAATGGACTGAAGCGAGAGCAAGAAACCACGCCATCATAATTCTCAATATGAATGCGCCGAGAAAGGCGTCCTTGACAAAATCCAGCACCCTTAATGCTTAAAGTACCATGGAGGGAATTGGTCTGGAGGCATCATTCCTCAATGTAATCAATAGCCAAGTATACAGAAAAACCCACAGCCAATATAGTCCTAAATGGGGAAATGACTGATGCATTCCCCTTAAAGGTAGGAACTCGGGCAAGGCTTCCCCAGCCTGTCCTACAACAACATCCTCTTCAATAATTAGTGCTAAGCAAACTCCTAGCGTAGGCAATTAAGGCAAGGAAAAAGGAAATTAAAGGGAGTTCTTATTGGAAAAGACGAAGTCAAGCTATCCCTTTTTGCTGTAGATAGGATTGTCTACCTAAGGATGCTAAGAACTCCACAAGCCAAGGAAAACTCCAGAAAACGTATAGAAATGATTAAGAGTTTGGTTAAAGTGGCAGGATACAAAAGAAAACCTAGAAAAAGCTCAGTAGCCCTTTTCGTACGAACGCAAAACAACAAGCTACTGAAAAAGGACTACAAGGGAACCTTCCCACTCACAATAGCCTCAGAAAACAATAAAATAACCTAGGAACAAACCTAACAAAGGACACCAAGATCTCTACAACAAAAAATTTTAAAAACCCAACTGAAAAAAAAATTGTAGGGAAGACATCAAGAAGAGTGGACCCAAACCTTCCCGATTGCTCATTGATTGGGAAAAATAAATATAAAGTTAGAAAAGTAAACCATCCTACCCAAACTAGAGATGTACAGATTTAGATGCTGGGGATCCCAATGCAGATCCCCTAAGAGTTTCTTCAACCAGGAGCCATGAAGAGAAAAAAATCCTCAATTTTCATCTGGAAAAATAAAAGACCCCGAACAAGCCAAAGCAACCCTGAGTGAAAAGAGCAATACAGGGGGGATCGCGATACCAGACATCAAGAACGGATATTGACTATAGGGCTAATCATAAAGACAGGCCTGGCATGAAGGTAACCTACACACAAAAACAGAAACCAGTTGAAAACAATGAAAAAACTTTCCAAAAGATTCCAAACCTGGAGCTATACATAATTTCAGCCATCCTCAACCTCGTACAAGCGGGGCCCAAGAAACACAATGGAAGAAAGACAGCATTCTTCAGCAAGTGGTGCTGGCAAACTGGATCACCACTTAAAGTAGAATGAATGGAAATATAAACCCCTTACCTCTCACCTTGCACAAAGGTCAAATCCAGGATGACCAAAGCGAGAGCCTCAACGTGAAAACCCGAAACTCTGTGATGGGATAGAAGAGAAAAGCTTTGGCAGCAGACTACAAAGACATAGGTTGGTGGAGGAAAAAGACTTCCTAAATCAGACAGCAGCCTGCCACAAAGAAATAAGATCGACAATTTGGACAAATGGGGACCTCATTAAACTCAAGAAGCTTCGTACGATTTCAAAAGCGAAGCCAATAAAGGGAAGTGAGGAAGAAACCAACAGAGTGGGAGGAAACCTCACAGCAGATACATCTGACAAAGCATTAATTTCTAGAGTATACAAAGCTACTCAAAAAAACAAAGAAGAAAGAAAAACAAATGAAATCATTCAAAAGATGGAGAAAGATCTGAAAATAGAGACTCCACAGAGGAGGGAGTTAGAAAGATGGCCGAGAAACATCTTAAGAAGTGTTCAACATCTCTTGATAATTAAGGAAATGCCAAATTAAAGCGACCCACTCTGAGATACCACCTTACTCCAATAAGACTGGCCTAGGATCAAGAACATGAAGTGATACCAAGTGCGGAGAGGTTGTGGGGGGAAAGGGAACACTCATCCCATCCCTTGACGAAGTGCGGAATGAGCTAAAACTGGTCACAGGCCGACAATAATGGCAAAGCAGTGTGCCGTGAGAACCCTTATAGAGACTCAAAATGAGCCTCCTCCATATGGACCAGCTCTCATACCACTCCTGGGTTAGTATACCCCACCAAGACACAAACTTACTGCAAAGATCTTACATGGCACAAGGCGTATGCCCTTTATTGACGCTCTGTTCACAATAGCAAAAAAAGGCGTGGAACCAGCCCAGGTGGCCCTAAACTGAACGAGTGACATAGAGTATATAATTTAAGGACATGGTCCACAGGTATACAATTGGAATACATGCAGCAGTACAAGAGGACAAACATCACTGAAAAATTTGCAGTGTAAATGGATGGAGCTGGAAAGAATCATATGTTAAGTGAAATAACACAGTCCAGGAAAAACAAACGACAAATGGAATTGTCCCTCATATGTGGATGCTATGACCAAGTACCCGAGACAACCCAGCAATTATGAATATTTCTCATTGGAGAGAGGGCAGCATAGGTTAAAAGGAAGAGCAACAGAAAGAGCGACTGCATCAGAAAATGGGACTGAAATGGTGAATGGAAAAGGGGGGATGGGTGGGAGAAAGACACGGGTGTATATTCAATAAATACATATTTAATTGACCTGACACGCAAGCTGACCCAGGTCGGCCTAGAGCACTTCTACACGACACATCCGGGCTCTTTAGCCCGATCTTAGTGAAAAGTAAAAGTAATTATGTGTTTATTAAACAACAATGGTTTACAGAATCCCCTGATATAAAATGGTAATGCATTCTGGAATTAAATGGAAATAATTCGCTGGTGCCCACATTTGCTTTACATAAAATCTGAAGAGCAATAACTTTGGGAACCGAAATTGACCACAGACAGGAATGCTTCTCTATAATTTCTCTGTTTTACAGTATCACCTATGAGCATTCCTCTTTAAAAATGATTTAACGTAAAAAATTTATAGAGAGTTTGCTTCCCAAGTTAATCATATATAAGTCACCCAAAACAACAACCCTAGTGTGTGGGATAGTATTGACTGTTAATTTGATCAAATCTGTGCCTTGACTCCACCCTATAGTCAGTTATAATACAACTATCTTCTGGAGACTCATCGGCTAAAAAAAAAGGGGGGGAATTACAGAAATGAGCATGAACACCTTTTTCATAACAAACCCCTGCAATATGGTGCAAATCTTAAAAACTAAAACTTATGGGAGATAAAGCTTTGTTTTTGTGCCAAACAGGACAAAACGTCACCAACTTAAACGGGCTGAGAAAGAAAAAGATACAGGTTTGCATTGAGTAGGATGTACCAAAAAAGTGGCAAACAAAAGTGCACCCGTCTGAACATTCAAAGGAAAGAAAAAAAGCCTTCAGATGACCATTAAACAATCAACCCTCTGTGGATCTAATTGTAACAACTAGTTATAATGAGTCCTAATTGAAACTTACCTTCTAGGTGCCACAAAAAGTCTGATATGAGTCTCCTTGCCTTCCCACCCATAGAAACAAGGAGAAATATGACGATGATAGGTCGTTCTCCACCTGTAAATTGGAGACAAACTATTGTTAGAGGTAATCCTATATTTATAAAATGGGTAAAAACTGCTTTCTTTAATTGACTACTAGGACCATTGGGAACTGATGGAAGGATTACTTCTCTGTTCAGAAACCAAATATAGATTACTAAAGTCCTAGGCTATAGCCACTCAGGCAAAACAAGGTATATTAATACAGGAGCTCAAATGACGGAATCGAGCAATGAAGATTGTAATCTACCAGTTGTGTGATGTTGGCCAGGGTTATCCAAGGCCCCACAAAAGTAAGGGCTCCTTGCCCCTAAACTGATACCTTACAGCCGAGATGGGCATAAGACCCAATGCTGCGAAGAAGACCAATGAACGAATTTACACATGGGAGGATCTTCAGACCACACATGCAAGTGTACTACCCGGATGGCCTTCTGGAATTCCAGAGAGTTGTTACCAAAGGCCACTAAGACAATAAAGCAAATATGGGTATCCCTGAGTCAAGCAAGACTCCACTAGTCAGCACCAGCTTACACCTCACCTGCCTGGAAATACTTGCAGCAGTGGCAGCCCATGTTCCTGTAACAATCCAAATCTAATTGGCTAATTCGCTCTCTCCCCCTTTGGAGGAATAACCCATGGCTTGATGCCACAAGCTTAGCGATCCGTCTACAACAAGCCGTTTAGGAGATAAGTTTATAAGCCACCAGTCCAAGACCCTGTCATATTTAACCAGGGGCGGGAAAAATGTGCTAATTCATGGTATTTAAACATATCCACCCAACATGTGCTAGTGCTGTTAGAAGTAACACTTATCACCATAACTATTAGTTGCTCGGCTCTTAAATCACCTATATCCTCTAATCGCTTGTTCTTCATTAGTAGGCATTCTGAAAAGGTCTATTCCTGACAACACTGTTGCAGCCCGACCTGAAAGGAAAACACGCCAGAATTGACCAGTAGTCCAAGTCAACAAGCTTCCAGAGAGAGTGGACTGTTTTACTTCTCAGTAAAGTGCCCCTTTTCTAAGCCTTTAGGTGAACACTAACTTGCCGCGGACAGAGTGTGGCGCTTAAGAAATAGCGAGAAGGGCTGCGGTTGGGGTTAGTGGTGAAACTACAACAATTTAGACTGGACATTCATTTGATCTGCTTGATTGAACATACAACCTGTCACCCCCCACTTGGATGGTGGGACCCGTAGTAGGTTCGTATAAGGGCACAAACACGCGCCGTGCAGATTTAGGTTTTTCACGAAGGATAGCTGAAAACTCATGGATTATCACTTATAGCTAAAAAGGCCGAAAAAAAAAACTGAGAGAAAGATGCAGGACAGTTATGGCAGAATGCAATGATCTGGGATGGGGTGGGGGGTGGGGGGGGAGGAGACCAATGGGACAATAAGCCTATGAACTGAATTGCGAAAAAAAGTCATCGAAAGTCACAATAAGCCATCAATCCAAAGAAACTAATTTAAAAAAAATTTTTGTCCTGATTAGAATCCTTTGGGTGTCTTGGTCTAGAGTTTTGGTTCATTAGGCTTATCTCACCTATTGTTTTTGAAGCGGTGACTGATACAGGTCTCCTTGTATTCCTTCTCAGTTGCTTGTTCTTGGTGTAAAGACAGGCTACTGATTTTTTCTAGATTAATTCTTTGTATCCTGCCACTTACTGAAGCTCTAATCGTTTCCAGGAGTTTTGTGGTGGACTTTTTAGCGGACTCCCTTAAGTAAAACAATCATATCATCAGCAATCAGGGATCACCGTATTGACATTCACTTTTCCAATTAATGTTCCTTTAATTTCCTTCTGCTTTTCCTCCCTAGCCGAATGTTCCAAGCCCACTAGTTATTAAAGAAGGCCAATGCGGTGACCAGGGGCACTCTTTGCTGGAGATTCCTACCTTTAAGGGGAAATGCTTCTGTCATTTCCCGCGCGAGATAGATTGCTGAAATTGCTTAATGCTGCCTGCTTTAGTCCCATATATGGCTTTATTACTCCTTAGAAGGAATGGTCAGCGTCCCTCCAACTCCAATCTCTCTCAGGGACTAAGACGAAATGAAGGGATGCTGATTTTTGTCCAAAGGCTTTTTATGCCTCAATGAAGATGATCATATGATTTTTTTCTTTCAGGTCCATTTATATGTTTGATGATATTTATTTGATTTTCAAATATCGTGGAACACGCTTCCAGCATTTCCTGGGTAAAATGAATCCAAGTTGATCCTGATGGATGATCTTCTGACCCCGTGGTTCCTGATATTTTTGTATTTGTAAGTATTTTATTTTAGATATCTGTTGCATCATGCTGAATTCATTAATGAGATCCGGGTCTATAGTTCTCCTTTTTGTGTAATGTATCTTTGCCGGTTTTGGTAATAGAGTTGATGCTGGCTTATAGAAGGAATCTGGGACATTTCCCTCTATTTCTATCACTTCTAAACCAACGGGATGAGACTACCATAATGGTTTTAGGTCTCTTTGAAATGTTTATAGAATTCTGCCATGGAAACATCTGGGCCCGGGGGCTGTTATTTATTTAGCGTTGGGGACGGTTTCTTACATACATTCTTTCAATTTCTCTTCACTTTATCTATTGTCTATTTATAGTTGTGCAATCTAACTTCTATGGCCCTGACCTATGCTTTCTGGTCTGATTCCCAGGTGTGCTAAATGACTTTAATTGCCAAACCATAGACTTACTCCATATCCATGGCCAAAAAATGTCACGAATATATAGTTGTCAAGGAGAACCCAATATAACATCTTTTCATGACTTATTGAAAAGATGACCAAGAATACATGTCTAAGAATCAACACTTCAGAAAATCCTTTGAAGAAATCCAAAGAACAGGAGGAAAGAGTTAGCAACGTAATTCCCCTATAAGGAACAAAATTAAAGAATGCCCAGAAATCATATACAAAGCATAACAAGGACTGTAAATAACAAACTCCTAGATCAGACACCTGCAAAACACAAAAATAAAGGATGAAGAAAGAAGCAACACACACTCTCTCCAATTAACTATACCTTAAATCACTAACGTCTAAAGCTCCCTCCCAAAATCAACAAAAGACATAGACTAAGCGAGAAACTGGCATTAGGAAAACAGCAATCTTTCATATAAACTGTCTACAAGAAACCCATCTCACCCTCAAAGAAAGATACCACCTTAGAGTGAAAGGATGGAAAAAAATATTCCAAGGGAATAGTACCAAGAAACAAGCGAGTGGACGCAACCTATTCTAATATCAGACTACAATACTAGATCTCAAAGTGAAACTAATAAGAAGAGACAAAAAGGGCCAATACAACCTTGTCAAAAGAACAATAAACTATGAAGACTTCACTATTCCTAAATTGTACTCATGCACCCAAAACTCGTTTGTGCACCTAACTTATAAAGACTTTACTTTGAAAGGACCTCAAGACACAGATTAACATCCTAACACCACTAATAGTAGCAGACTTCAATACCCCATTGACCCCTTTGATAGATCAACTTGTACGAGAACAATTTAAGAGAGAGACATAACCTCAACAGCAGTACCTGAAACAAGAAAACACTCCAAATCGGACCCTGCACAAGAGCATAGCTACAGAACAGATTTCACCCAGACAACAATATGAGGGATTATACTTAATCTAACGTCTCGAGGCCACCTTATTGAAACATGCCCCTTCCGAAAATCGACCACTTTACTCCGGTAGGCAACAAAAGCCCGATAATCTCAACAAAACACAAAAGGTGAAATTACTTCCATAGCAATCTAGGTCAGACCCAGTGCAAATAAAAACCTCAATATGAACACCAGAATAAAACCAACAGCAACAAAAACATTTGGGGAGGACTCACACAAGCACCATCGACTGAATAATAGAAGATGGGTCAGGGAAGAAATTTAAAGAATAAAATAAAGATTCATCTGTGGAACAAATGAATGAAAAGAGACAAATACAACACAATCAACTAAACTTGTGTGATACAACTGTTTAAAAAGCAAATCTTGAGGAGGGGAAAGTTATCTACCGCCCTTAAGTACCCACATTAAAACATCAAAAAAAAACAGAATGCAGGGAACAAATAAATGATCTTAACACTGCCCAGCTAAAAGAAGCACTTGAGAGACAACAACAAATGAACCCGAAACACCCAAAAAGGGACAGGAAAGGAAATCACTAAAATAAAAACGACCTAAATCAATGAAATTAATGAACCATCACAAAAAAACAATACATTAGATATACAAAGAAAATGATTGAGCAGAATACAAAAGCTCCTGCGGCTTCTGTTTGAAAATATATACAAAATAGACAGACCTCCAAAAGAAAGAAAAGGAAAAAAAAAAAAAAAAAGAGCAACTCCAAATTAATAGTATTCGTGAAAGAAAACGGGAAACATTACAACAGACAAAGAAAAGATCCATGCAAAAATCGTACCGGGCAACTACCCTATAACAAGACTATGAGCTGCCACCATGAAATTTGAAAACAACTAATGGAGAAATGATGAATACGTTAAAATCCTAGGGAATACAACAAAGCTGAACCAAAGAAGAGCCATTTTGACATAAATTAAACAGACCCATAACAAAAAAAAAAAAAAAAAAAAAATGAAATAAAAAAAACAAAAAACCTCCCAACTAATATAATATAGTCCAGGCCCAGACGGGAGTCACAGCAAAATCTCAATATAAAACATTAAAGACATCTACGGGAGCCATTATCGTACTCAAATCGTTGTTTCAGAAGCGAGCTAACCAAAAACAGGGAATTCTTCCAAATTCCTTCTGTGAAGCCCAGGCATTCACCCTAATACCAAAACCAGGCCAAAAGATTAGCCAACAAAAAAAGAAAGCTATAGACCCACTCATTAATGAAAATAGATGCAAAGATACTCAAAAATCGACATAATGGCAATACTTATCAAATCGCATACAAGACCCACATCAAAAAGATTTTCCATAATGAATCGAAGTTGGGAATTCAGTAAACCAGAGATGCATGGATGGTTAAACATAAGTTAAATCAATAAATATCATAAAACACATAAATGGTCTTGGA